>JAIPRM010010799.1:0-13462 GCA_025469315.1 Stegophylla sp. TES_Ste_2020
TTCTTGCGCCAAAATCTTTTTTATAGGATTTTCTATCTATGTTTAAATTTTCATAAAATTCGGATCAAAAAATAATGGTTTCCGAGTCATTTTTGTCAAATTTTGGGTAGTTTTTTCCAAAAAAAAAATTGAAGAATTGAGAAATTCAAAAAATGACCTCTTTAAAGTACACTCTAGAGGCAAATCCGGTTTCAAAAAGTTATTGATCGAAACTTTTGGACAAGTATTTCTGTACGAAAAGTTGTACACAGAAAAAAAAAATAAAAAAATAAAAATAAACATTATTATAATAAAAACACTAGCTTCTTCACTTCATTCAGAATCTAAAATTGAAGTGAAAAAATTGATGAAATTGAAAAAAAATTTAAGAATAGAGAAATTCAAAAAATGACCTCTTTAAAGTACCATCTAGAGGCAAATCCGGTTTCGAAAAGTTGCTGATCGAAACTTTTGGACAAGTATTTCCATACGAAAAGTTGTACACAGAAAAAATAAATAAAAATAAATAAACATCATTGTAAAAAAACACCAGCTTCTTCTCTTCGTTCAAGATCTAAAAGTATTATATGATAATTGTATATTTTATTTTATTGTCTTTTTATTTTAATTTTCTTGTAGATATATTACTGGTAACGAACAATAATTGTTATCATTACAATGTATGTAATAATTGGGCGTGACCCGTTTAAAACTTAAATAAATAAATAAATAAAATTCGTTCGAAAAAAGTTTAAGAACCATTGCTGTGCTGCTGTGTCCAAAGACGTTTGAAACGTATCCAATTACTCCGTTTACACGTCGTACCTAAACGCGGGGTTTTGCGCTTTTTTCATTTAAAAACCCACGTAAAACGTGTGTTTGCAAAAACGCGCGTTAAGCCCCCTGCCCCCGTGTCTACTCTTCGTTTTTTTTTTTTTTTTCCGTTATTCTTATTATATATATATATATATATTACACGCGTCGCAAACGGTATTCGAAAACGTATAACGTGTACGTGTTCGCTGACGATGACGCACGCATATTACACAATACACGGATATTGTATTATTATGGCCGACGACGACGGTGACACGCGGTCGTTGTTATTTAGCGAAACGTCGTCGTCTGGTGAAAACGGCCGGCGGCTGCGTGCTGCCTCGTCGGCAATATATCACGTCGTCGGTTTTAACTATTTTTCCTCGTTTCGGATTTTTTGTTTATTTTGTTTTATTTTCTTTTTTTTTTTACTGTTTGAAAATCGCGGTGACTGTCCCGTAATAAAGCGCGTGAAATTCGTACGTCGTCGCCGAGGTGCGTGTGCAAGAACGCGTCCAGAATTTATTTTTTTTTTTTTTTTACCACTCGGATGGGGGGCGGGGAGAGCTGCTGCAACCGAGTCATCGCCTGTATGGATTTATATTTTGGAAAACGATTTTTTTTTTCATCGAGTACCTTATACGTTACAATAACGGTTTTTAAAAGACTATATTATAATCAATACCCTCAGTGATGTTCCCATCAAATTTGTTGAGGGTATACGCTGCACCCCACCCCCCCTATTTTTTTATGTGTAACCCCCGTATTTTGATTTCCAAAAGAATCATGAGAGTATACGGCGTATACGGAGTATACCCCATGGGAACATCACTGCATACCTTACTGTTTAAGATAAAGGAAAATATGCTCATACGCAATTAGGGCTAAAAACTTATAGGAGTTAGCATGTTTTTCGAAAATCATTCAAAACATAGCTTAACGACATAGAAATGCGTTTCATAACACCAGGAGTTGTATACTTGTTGTCTCTTTAATTTGCATATTTAACTCTTTTTTCGATATAAGTGCATATTTCGATTATATTTGAATTTTAAGTGCATATTTCAGCTATTTTTCAATATTTAATTATATGAATTTTCTTGTTATAGGAAAATTTTTCTCTGAATAACTGAACACATTAAATGTTATTTGATATTTTTATTTGTTTAAATGTACGCGCTTAAAAAGAATAAAGATTGAAAAAAAAACAAAAAAAAAAGAAATTTCTCATAAATAATAGAAGAAGAATTAATTATACATATTAAAATATATTATACCTACAATAACAATTTTTAAATATTTTGAGATATTTTTAATTGTTTGGTATTTTTAGAGCTGTAAGTCCCTAGCCCTACTCATAATATACTCTTCTATTCTTCTACTCACATACTCATAAACTCATGTATTCATCCACTCATTGACTCATATACATATCATCTACGATCTGCTATCTACTCAAACAGGGTGTTCCAGCTCGGTTTGACAAATAAAATAACTTTTGTGCTATTAATTATTTTTAATTATTACTACAGCATTGCGCTACCCAGTGTATATATGTTACATAAAAACCCGATCATTAGGTAAACTTGGGGTTTACTAATTAATGTTAGGATTTACTGATTGCACTCAGTAAAAGATGAAAATCATAATTTTATTCGGACTTTTACTAAACATGTTATGTATTTGTCTGTCTGTCTGTCTGTCTGTCTCTCCTTCTTCCACCACCCTTACACCGACACTGTAATATTCAATAAAATCGACTCAAACGGTTAAATGCAAAATGAAAGCGCGCGATTTTCGTCCCGATGTCTCCCGCACGAAAACGTTTCGTTCTGTTTCGATAATAAAATATGTAAATCGTTTCGAAACAGGTTATTTATGATTATCATTACGATCGTCCCTGCCTGGACGTCCTGTGCATACACAACAATAAATAATTCAATGTGCTCCTGTTTTGTAAATATTTTCCAGTCCTTTGTGAACATTCAAAGGTTTTTTTTTTCTATTTTTCTATTCGAGTACGTATTTGTGTGCGTGTGTGATTACACGAAAATATGTTCGTGAGTCCATTCGAATGCCACGTAACGTGAAATTAAACATTTATTTCTCCTATTATTCAATATTAGTTTAATGCCGTACACAAAGATGTACGAAAATATATACATTTTAATTTACCAACTTCTCGAAGATTTGAGGGGAGGGGCGTATGTGTATTGCGTGACAAAATTTACCCATATCAAAATGACCACTATAATATGTAATTATTGTTCTTTATATTATTGACTTCTTTCGTTCAGAATCGTCTTATTGAAGAAATGATTTATCGATTCTTTAAAAAATTATACACACCCTCCGTGAGTATCTGACCCGAAAAGCGATATATGTCCGGCTTTCTCGTCTATACTTTACCTTAAATTTACTTTTTATTTATTTTATTTTATTTGTTTGACCTGAATATAGCTAATAGGTTTTTTATTATACATTTTATACGTTCTTTTACCGAGTATAGAAATAAACAATCAGTCTTAAACGGTTTTCGAGAAACAGAGTGCATATGGTCGTGCTAAACGACGTTCTACAAAACGAACAAGGAATTAATTACGGTGCCTCATCTTGGACTGAGACATTTCTAATTATTTTCATTTTTCTTATCATTTTTGCGTATATTTGAAAACGTAGTCGCATAGAGAATTGATAACGTCGTGGATTATAATCTCTTCCAGTGTAGACCTAAAAGTGTGAATTCAAATGATATTTTTAAAAAGTTTACAGCGCTAAAAAACAAAAAAAATGTTTTTTTGTAATAAGAACCTATTTTCAGTGTTGAGTACTTTCTAGATAATAAAAAAAAAAGCTTATCTTTATCTTATCATAGATAAATAAAAGTTTTATTTTTAATTTTTAACTAATTATATTTATCTAAGTAAATCATTATTAAAGGTGATCTTTTTTCCCTTAGTTTTTATAACATACCTAATACAATTTAATTAAAGAGCTAAAATATACTGTATACATGGGAATTCTTGATTTCTCCAGTAGGATACTCTTGTGGTTATGTTGAATTTTATAGAAAACGATAAATAATTTCTTCAATAAAATGATTCTGAGTGGAGCTTCAGTTAATACACAATAACGCGATAATAATTGTCAGTTTTATAAAGTAAAGAAAATAGGGGGAAGAAAATGATAAGATAATGAAAGGTGTTACAATAAAACTGAGAAGTGTTTTGGAAAAAATTCACACATTTAACATTTTTTTTTTTTTCACCAAAATATTCTTAATATTATTTTTCCAATTATGTTTGTAACTGTACCTATTTAATTGCATAAGAATTCAAATCCTAAAATTATTTTTGAAACCCTGCCTTCTCTATGGCACCCTGGCGACTATAAAAATCAAAACGTTTTCCAAAACGCTTTCCCAAAACGTATGTGGTGTATTTTTTTACGATCGTGCGTGTGAGCCCATTTTCATGTCGTAAAAACGGGGCGAATAGACCGACCGACCGCGCATATATATTGTATATTCCGCCGATATGCACGTACCACAATATAGTATCGTCGAAAGTCATATCGTCTTCGCACACTTGGTGTGTTTGCCCCGTCGCGACGGCGGCGGCGACGGAGTGGGAGGGAAAAACATTTAAAAGTGATGTATCGCGTGGCGGCGAAAAGGACACGACGACGTTATACCCGGAATATTGTTATCTCGTGTATTATATATCCGCAAAATTCACACGCACGCACACACCGGTGACGAGCCCTGCACGTTGTACACGCATAAACCCATGAATCACACCTACACACGGGGTAAAATAAACCCGTGCCGACGAAGCTTATCCGTCTACGACGATGACGACACGAGTTGAAGTCGCTTGTGTCTGCTGTTCGCGGCGAAACGATTTATCGTCATAGTAACCACCGCCACACGTGGATACAGGGTGTCCCCTCCCCTCCACGAGGATTGCAAACCGTCTCCCGACCACAGATAGACCATAGATAGGTATAAAAAAATAAAAACATTTTGACTTCGCGAGTAAAAATTTCATCTTTGCGACTCAAAATTTTGACTCGGCGACTTGAAATTCCGAACTTGCAAATTGAAATTTGGACTTCGCGACTTGAAATTTTAACATGGCTATTTTTTATCCGCATATGGACGTCACGAATTATCAATGGAAATTTTGAGAGGCCAAGTCGAAACAATAAAGTCGATAAGTTGAAAATTTAAAGTTGCGAAATCGGAATTTCGACTTGGTTACTTGACTTCTTATCCCTTTTGGATTTTTGTCAATTAACAAAACTTGAAATTTGAAGCGGCTAAACTAAAAATTTTGGGAAGTTAAAATTTCGAATCGTAGTGTCAAAATCGGTAACTTTATATATATGACACTATACTCCATAGATTTGTGACTTTGAATACAATAATACATAAACCTATGGATAACACAAAATATTGCTATAAAATTTACAAGAATTTAAATAAACACATTTCAATAAGGCCAACGGAGAGGGCGGCCGCCCCTACTGCCCCCACCAATCCACGCCTGAATATGGTTGGGCAAAGCTGGGCTGCAGGTTACTCAATGTTGTAGGCACTGAGTCGAGTTACAACCAATTTCGACCTATCGAATTCATCTTGGTCATCGTCTGACGCTGGAATAGATCTGCAGGGGTTCGTAATTTCAAATCGGGAACATGTGCGACCAGTACTTGGAAATCATATGATTTTTATGGCGATAACTATGTGTTGTTGCAGGGTTTTTCAATCCCTTAGGCCTACATAAGAGGCCCCCTCTCCAAAAAAAAACACCCGAAGCTCTCCTAAGTTTTTAAAAAAATTATATGAGGGGCAAAATCAAATAAATATACATGTTTCCCACCCTCCCCCCCATTTTTTTTATCCTGATTGCACTAATGACACATTCCCACACTTATAAATTGTTTGAACAATACCTAACCAATTTTTAAGAATGTATATTGAAACAATCGGGATTTTTACACGAGTCCTAGGCAATTATTATTCATTTTAATGATATGGAATAAAAAGTGTATTTACGAAAACAGATTTTTGTGCACTGCGTAAAGTAACCACTTCCACTGCACATATAATTTTCTCACTGCACACTTAAAAAAAAATGTATATAAATGACGATATTGATAAAAATGATCGAAATGTGAAAACCACATGATGATTTGATCCGTTTTTGTATATTTCTATCCGTTTTCAAAAAGCTAAAAACGGGGATTAAATTATCTCCGAAATCAAATCATCAAAATTCCACACAGCCGAAATACTAATGGTTATACAGGACTTCTAGGACATACTGTATACGTACAATACTACAACAGTGTATACACATACATAAACGGTGTGTATGTGTGTGTGTGTGTGTGTGTGTGAAACAAAGTACATTGTGTGTATATATTTGTGTGTGTGTGTGTGTGTGTGCGTGTGTGTGGCACGTTACATTAATTGTTTTGTTTTCACAGTGAGCGTGGCAGTCAAACCTGAGAAGCCCGTGACTGCTGGATGCGGAAAAGAATTTATTAGCACCGTCGTCGTCGTCGTCGTCGTTGTGGCCGCCACAACCGTCGCCGTCACCGCCGCCACGTCCAGCATCGCGTTTCCGACGTAAATCACGGGTCGCGGGTCTGTATACCACTCAGCTTCATATACTTATATATATATATATATACTCACAAGTATATAATATACGTCACATTATTATACACTGTTTTTTGTCGTTTTATTTTTATATTTTTTTTTTATATATAAGTATTTGTATTTTTATTTTTTTTTTTTTTGTGTATTTTTATTTATATATATATGCATAATTTTTTATTTTTATTATTCTCTTCTTATCGACCCCTTTTCGCTCTAGGGGTAAGTGAAACGACGGGGTTGGTCGACGGGGAGAAAAGTGGGAAAAAATAAAACCATAACTTCAGGACTTTCAGACTTAGACAGAGTCTGTGGCGTCTACCACTCTCCACCGTGTCCACTCACACACCTCGTCGCCTTTTTTTTTCATTTCTTTTTCTCTCTCTCTCTCTCTCTCTTTCTCTGTCTCTGTAACTCTATCTGTACAGACTATATTATACACAATCGTGTCGTATCGTTTTTAATCGTCCATCGTCTTCCGAAAACATATTTTTTAATTTTTGGTTTTTTTTTATTATTATTATTATTATTATTAATATAAACTCGCACACGTAGGAATTTTGGAATCCATCAAAAGTACGGAAGTAATCGAGAAAAAAATTTCATGGAGAACAATCGATTTAAAAATCGAATTAGAGAACTACATAATGATTGCGGGATGAAACCAACCCTATGCTTTTTCTAATGTTGGCTACACATCATCGAATCTAATAGTGCAATGATAATATTATATTATAAAACGTGTTAAACCGACAAATTTAAAACATAATAAAACAAAAAAAAATTAATTAATTTTTCCAACGGTTAATACTCTGATATAAAAAGAAACTACCTACTAAAGGGATGAATCATAATCGTGAATAACGACGTGAAGCTTTAATAAATATTATCTGGAATATTCAGCGTACAAAGTTTTAGGGAATTTAGTCTGTATGACATTAAAAAAAAAAAAAAAAAGACTTTGAAAATAATTGTAGAATTGACAATTCGGTTCTTAACCAGCCGTTTGACACATTACAATTTATTCGTAAATTTCTTAAAATAACATGAAAAAACAGCGCTTTTTCAGAGATCAGTCCGTAAAAACGAAAAAGAAAACTCCCAAAAAAAAAAAAAAAATCTCAGGCCCGTTTAGCGAACAAAACTAATAATAAAAGTCTAATAAAATAAAAAAAAAAAATATAGTGAGCTCGTGTACTTGACGTGACGTATAAAAATGTGCGTGTGTGCGTGACGACGAATATCGTCGTTTAATAATAAATAATGCATGTTTCGATGTGATATGTGTGTGTTTGTGTAATATATACTTTAAATATATATACTTATACATACACTTAAAACCCTCAACCCTAAAACGCAAAACTCGTACGAAAATATATCAATAATAACATCATTTAAATAGTTAATTTCAGAAGAAGGGGGAATTAATCATAAAAACTCGGAGCCGTATACACGTGACCGTCCGCGTGTCTTTACAACCCCCAACCCCAAAAAGTATGTATAAACGCTAGTTAATATTATATGTCTGCGCGCGGGGTCATGACCCGTCAATAATAAATACTTGATCGGCTTCGGATCGGCTCCACGACGATTTCCCTTTTTACTAAATATACACACGACGACGACGACCGTCAATCGATTTCCCGTCACTATTAACGGCGGCGGCGGCGGCGGCGGCGGTGGTCCGTTTGGCCTGAGCTATTAACCTGAGCACTACCCTAATATTTTCATCATTTTTGGGACCGTCCGAAACCGTTTTTTTTTTTTTTTGTTTTTCCAAAAATGCTCGATTTCCATCCTAGTGGCGCAACCTGGGAATTTTTCGACCTATAATTATTATTCTACTAAAATTATTCAGATATAAAATTATTATACGTATCAATGTTAAATGGACATTCCAAAAGAATTATTCATTGAATAGAAATTTCTGTACAGCGAAATTCAACTGCCTTTTCTCTGAGCAAAACATTTTTACAACGTTATTCGTAGTAGATAAATATAATGATTTTGCATCACATATTCGACAATATTTCAAAACGTGTTTTAAGTTTGTTTAAAAATTAAAAAAAAAATAGATTTTTCAACATAAATATGTTACTGTACGATGACGTACAGTCCTGGGAACAGGAAAAAATAAGGAAATTTTTTCAAATGAAATCTTTATCATAACTCGGTTAAAAAATGTTGAGAGTTTTATTAGGTCAACAACCCCATGTACCGCCCTATCAAAAAATCCCGTGTACCCCACCATTGGTCATTGGTTACTGAATATTTTTCTGGAAGGATGATTTAATGTCGAATTCTCGTCGATAACGATGACTCGAATTTTCGTCGTACAAAATATGTGAGACCGTGGTCGCGGTCCAAAAAAACGTTTGAAAATCACTGTTCTGGAGGAGAATAACGTACGTTTCAAACATCAATCGTTGATTTTCAGTGGCGTATTTACGGGAGGGGTCCATGGGGTCCGAACCCCTCCCCTTTGACCTTGTTAATATCTATTATCCAGTAAAAAAAAACATATTAAATATCATTATAATTATGGGCTAGTTTTTTTTTAAGTGTACGCTTTTACAGAATTGGTTGTTCAAAAGTTTCAGAAATAGGCTCTCGTAGTTGATACTTTAGAGAGAGAATTCGTTGAAACTCTCAACAGTTATTCCAAAATCAAAAATAAAAAACGTCAAATTTGATTGAAAATCCTTAAAGCATTGAAACATGTCATAAACTCTATTTACATGAAATATAATTTAGTAGTTTTATGACTATTACATTTAAATATGCACTTCTATTAGCAATAATGTCATAATACAACCTCAAAAAAATATTTTCAAACTAATAAAACCACACTTTTGGGGTGTTAATAGAACGTTTTAGAAATATCTCATTTTTATCCAATTTGAAATGCTTGATATTATGAAGTGAAAAATTACATGCAACTTACCTCGAAAACATATTATTTTATTATATTATGTGATAAAATAATTGGGATTTTGCAGCGCACCTGACTTCTCTTAATATATAAATAAATAACTGTACATTTTGGCGTAAAACAACTTAAATTAAATTTAAATCGTGCTTAATATCGTATTTTAGAAACCGATTTCTACCATGGCTTTCCATTCTGTCAGTGGTGTCAAAGTTTTTGAAACAAAGGCTCAATGAACGCATTTTTTTTTGAACTTATTTCTAAGATTTGTATAATAATTGATGTAACATAATTTTATCTCCAATTAATAGTATATGTTATCAAATATAAGTAATTATGAACATCGAAAAAAAATGTCTATTTTCATGAAATAAAAAATTTCCCTAGTAGACTCAAGACTTACAAATGTGTTTTTGGGAATAATAGGAAAAAATCCCCTAACGGAAAACATTTTTGGACTCCTCCCGTGAAAAATTCTTAAATACGCCACTGTTGAGTGTGACTGGAAGCGACTGTGATGTTTGTCAAAACGTATTTCACTACCCCCCCCCCGGCGTCGTCGTACCCCAAACACGCAAACGTCGTCGTCAGATTATCATCACGCGCAATCGCGTAAAAATAAATGGTATTTCAGCAGATAAATCATCCGGAACGACACGCGAGGTTTTATTTTGAAAAAAATAAATAAAAATTATACTATAATAAAATCGTAATCGAATATTTCGTATTTATTTATTACTAAGCATATTTATTAATTTTGTTATTATATTATGTACACGTTCACAATCAAGATGACAATACTATTGAATAATTTTTGAACTTATTGAATATAATAAATAATAATTGTTAAAATGAAAATGAAAAAAAAAAAAAAACTAAATAAAAATCCGTTGGCCGTTTAAACCCCGAAATAGAACCGAAACGAAAATTATAAAATAATTTCCACGTTGAATTTCCTAGTTACGCTCTATTTTATGTACGTAATATATTATTTATTTATTTATTTATTTTTTTTTTTTTTTGTAATTCTTATAAGATATTGCTGTCAATTATATACGCATACAATCGCCCGCCCTGTTTTCCAAAACGGTCACTGCGAATTTTACCCATTTTGTGTTTTTTTTTTTTTTTTTTTTTACCTAGACCTTTTTTTTATTATTACTATTATTATTATTATTATTATTGTGTATACATATTATTACGTAAATTATTTATTATTAAATGACACTTTTTTAGAGAAAAAAAAAATTGTATTTTTTTCGACGTTTATTGTAAAAAAATTTAAAAAAAAAAATAAATAATTACCATTAAATGTCATTATAATTAAAAAAACTGTGTAAATACTAAGAACTATTATATATAATATTATTATTATTATCATACTGTATTAATGTTAGAAAAAAAAAACAAAAAAAATGATAAATTGTAATTTAAATATAATTTTAAGGTATATATAACACGTTATACTCTAAATGTTACGATATTTTATTCGCTCTGTTTTGAAGCCATACGAATATTATATTGTTTGTTTATGTTTTTCGCCGTCGTACGTTTATACGCGTGAGCGGCGCAAGTATTTGATATGATAAGCGTTTATTGAAATTGTATACCAAAATTGTTCGCTTTGAACGTGAGGGGAGGAGGGATTCAGTGACGTATTTTTTCTTCTTAATCTGATATTAAATTAACTCGAATACCTTCAAACGAATTGTTACTGAATTTAAAAATATTAACGAGATTTTGATTAATCAATTTAATTAATCGTTATTTCCGGTGTAAATAATGATTTTATTTTTTCAAAAGTTAATTCCTTAAACTCGGAAAAGAGATTAAAAAAAAAAAAAATTCATTCAGTTGCAAAAATCAACCGGATTCCGATGTCTTTAAAATATTATCCGAAATAAAAGTTTTCAAAAATGAGACGACTTTTCCACAGTCGTTTTACTTTTCGATTTTCTTGCACGGTAACAACATAAATAATTTTTGTAAACCGACTTTTAATATTAACGGAGGAGAATTGGTTTTTTGAAAAATTAATTTAATTAGATTATTTACTCAAAACGTTCAGTCGTTTTCAGGAGAAACCATTGGAGATTTCGAAAAACTACCGAAAAACCTAAACTTTTATATACATAGACGTACAATCGTGCGGTGATATATCACCCTGCACATCAACCCCCGTAAATACGCCACTGGATTTATCGTACCGTTCGATCACCCCCCTCGGAACGTTTACGGTTTGATGTAATTATATATTGTACAGGGAGCTCCGAAATAAATATATTATATATGGGAACCTAACGCCGAGTGCTGCGAACGAAATTATTTTTTGTTATTATTATTATTATTATTATTATTATAATTATATAATTATTTTCGTTTCGTGTAGATAATATTATTATACAGTTATTTTTTAAAACATAATAAAAAAAAAAATTTCAAAATTCGCCTTTCGTCATATTATTATTACTATATGATGTAATTAGATACAAAAGATTTCAATTTATAGAATAATAATAATAATAATTAAAAAATAAAATACTTAAAATTGCAATATTTGTCGCTTGAAAACAATAATGACTGTACGTAGTTTCTAAGAATAATCTAACAAAATCCGTATAGTAAGAATAAAAATTATAATAATATGTGTAAACGGTATTCCAAAAAAAAAAAAAAAAAAAAAACCAACCAACGAAATCGAATATGTCACGCGATACTTATATATAGTTTATATTACATTTTGAGAGCGTATATGTGTAACCGTGTAAGGGAGAAAAAAAAATTGGTTTTCAGAAAATTTATTATTGTAATATCTTTTTTGATTTTACGCGTATAATAATAACGTGTAACATAATAATCTAATATATGTAATCACGCGAGTACCGTCAGCAGTGTTGTATTGAATGTGTTTATCAAAAAAATAAATAAATAAAAAATACGTTTTAAATAATTACAATGTTTGTTTTTCTTATCTCGATCATCACGGTATTGTTTTCCATGTTCTGTATATATACAGGGAGTCCCAATACTATTTATGTCAAATGCAGAAACTTTTGTTTTTGTAAATAATTTTGACTATTTTTTTTTTTTCTTTAATTATTACTACAGCATTGCGCAACAACGCTAACATATAATTCGTATTTATTTATTTTTCAAATCAAAATTTTTAAAAATTTGAAATTTTATACACAATTATTTATAGATTATAGAAAAAAATTCAAAATAGCCATTTTGTAAACACCTGATTTTTAGAAAAATATTGGTGCTTAAATCTTTAATAAAGGTTAATCCGTTCATTTTATACGACTTTTTTTCTAAATTTACAAATAATTTAATAATTTTGTCAAATACGTCATTATATTATGATGATATTATGACTTGTATAACAATATAATTAAATTATTCATAAACTCAAGAAAATCATATAGAAAATGAACGGATTAACCTTTATTTTTTACCAATGTTTTTCTAAAAATCAGGTTTACAAAATGGCTACATTTTAATTTATTTTTTTCCAAACTGTAGTGTTAAACTTCAAAAATTTCAAACCAATAAAAAAAAAAATTATTACTCTATCACATCACTGTAGTAATAATTATCAAAAAATAAAAGTAAAAAGAAAAAGCTATTAATAAAACAAAAATGATTGCATTTGTCAAATCGACACCCTGTGTGTTAATTAACAATATTAAATCATTTTATTCGTGTGGTACACGATCGAAATTTTTAGCGACCGATTCGAGTACAGTGCACGGAACACAAAGGGTGTGGTCAACAGGGTTGTTACAACAGCTAATTACGATTTTACCTAAATATATTACTCATATACTTTTTTTAGATTCTGAACGAAGTGAAGAAGCTAGTGTTTTTACAATGATGTTTATTTATTTATTTATTTTTTTTTTATTTTTTTTTCTGTGTACAACTTTTCGTATAGAAATACTTGTCCAAAAGTTTCGATCAATAACTTTTTGAAACCCGATTCGCCTCTAAATTGTACTTTAAAGAAGTCATTTTTAGAATTTCTCAATTATTCAATGTTTTTTTTGGAAAAAACTACCCAAAATTTGACA
>JAIPRM010010802.1:0-13458 GCA_025469315.1 Stegophylla sp. TES_Ste_2020
GCATTTTCGCAATAAAATGCATTTTTTTAAGGGCATTTTCAAGAGAAAATACATTTTTTAAGGGCATTTTTGACTGTTTTTTAGAGCATTTTTCGAGGATTTTTAGTGCATTTAAATCCGGGCCCTAATAATAACAGTTGATGTGGCTTAATAAATGTTCTTTCTTCACATATTTCATTAATTGCACATTAATTAACTTACTTATTCCTAATTTTTAATTTGAATTATTGTTATAATATTATAACAATGTTTAATATGCTTCATTATTACATTTTTGTTTGTTATTCACTATATTATGTACATTGTAAATTGAATTGATAAAGAATTATTGGATAATTTTATTTTATTTAGATTATTCGTTAAATTAAACAGTTAAAATTTGTATTGTGTATATGTGACACGCGAAATTATCACGAATCGAAAAGTGGCCCAAGGCTTGAAAAAAAGGTTGAAGACCTCTGTTTTGAGAAAACATATGAATTGATCGGTATAATTATCAAACGGAGTGAGAGCAAATTCTTTTTTTTTTTTTTTTTTAGCAAACTCGTTTAACGATCCGTCTGCAATAAATTATTAATCATTATTAATGCTCAAAAACGAGTGTGGATCTTCCACTCGACAAAAACTCAAACTCTATTAAATCGTTAAGTGTGCACGCGAGAGTAAGAAAAATAATAAAAAAAGAAGTATACCGAAAAAACTCTTTCCTATACGCGCAATAACGTAATAAAACACTTCTGCTGTCTCTTGTAAATAAAACGGAATAAAAGTTTAACTGACGTGTAGTCCTTAAAGGATTCAAAATAAAATTAAAAGAAAAAAAAAAAAACGATTTGACCTTTTCTATTCGTTGTTTATCCTTGAGACTCGACGACCGTATATATATATATAGTAAAAAATAAAAAAAAATAAGTAAAAAACTCTATATTATTGCTCTTAAAAAACAAAAAATAAAAATAAAATAAATAGTTTTTTGGGTAAATAAAAAGAAAACCTAAAACTGTCACTAAATTACGTAAGACGTGTAAAATTAAAAAAAGAACACTAGACTTCGGATGAAGTTCGATTAATTTCACCGTGAAAACTATACGGCAAACAATTCGGAAATTTCTTTTGTTTTTTATTTTTTTTTTTTTCGTCGTTAAATAAACAATGAATTTCATATGCACACTTTTGCGCACAGTAAACAAATAGTTTTCGTTAGACGTTTTTTTTTTTATTTTTTTCGTTATATTTTCGCCTCGTAAAAATGTTTAACCGAACAAGACAAATATTTTTATAGATAATTATTACATAATATATTATATATTTACTCGATTAATTTACCTAATACGCGTAATAACTCGAGAGACACGAGTGTTTTTTACTCAATTTTTTTTTTTTTTTTTTTTTACCACCGTTTATAATTTCAATCGATATCGAACATTTGTCCCGACGATGCGCAATAAACATCGTTACGGTTTCATTAAATTTATGGTGTGCGTTTGACCCGCACAACGCGCATAATTATTATTTCGATATTTACCCGTGCAAACGTGACGTTATAATATTCATAGTCGTGTGCGCAGGGGGTGACATGCAGCTGCATGTCCTGAACACAGTTTTGTTTAAATAAATAAATACCAATGATAAATAAAATTCGTAACATATTTTGGTCTTTAAACTCATTTCCGAATGTAAAATTATTACTATATTTTTATGCTCTTATGTGTAAATGGGGAAGGAATAGCCCCTCCCCTCAGAACCCATTAAAATCCACCCAGATATTTCATTAATGAAGTTGCATAAGGTAATATAATAATTTAGCAGGGGCGTAGCCAGGGGGGTGGCTGAGGAGGCTGTAGCCCCTCCCGAAATTTCAGGAAATCTTAAATTATTATCTAATTAGTTATAAATAATATAAAATATGGAATATGATAGGTATCCTGGTAGTTGTTGAAAGAAGTAATAAGTGAAAAGATCGGAAGACATAATTTATATTTGTTTATAAATTTTAATAAGTACCTAATATAATTGTATAAGTACAAAATTCATCGTCTTAGTCATTTTATTATTTATTCTGTGTTGTTTTCTACTACGGGCGAATACAAATGCTATGAACGAGAGGGGAAATTTTAAGTGAACAAGCAAAATATAAAAAGAAAAGGTAATATGATCATATGAAATAAATTTTTGGATTTTGGTTGTAATTCCTATTCAGATCTAGACTATTTGAACGTTTATGGTACAAATGAGAACTAACTGGCGATTATAATGAGACAAAAACAAGCGAAAAATAGGGAGGACATATATTTTTATCATTTCCTTTAGAGAGAATATCAATTTTTGTGAATTGGGAGAAGATAGGCGATTGTCCTTGTATCCGTCACTGATATCTTGAACCATTGGCGCAATTAAAGAGGACTTAGAAGGCTCAACTACCCTTAAAAAATCACTAAAATCCTCCCCCCCATATTTTTTAAAAATTGCTGAATTTTAATATGTTTAAACATGTTAACTGTTAAGCCTTTGGAGGACTAAATCAATCAAATAAACATGATAGCCCATATAAAATTAATCTTAATTACACTAATGTATTCAACAGATCAGCCCTCCCCGAAAAAAATTCCTGGCTACGCCACTGTAATTTAGGGAGGGGGTTTAATTACAGAGGAGCAATATAGGGGCTACTGCATACCATGAAAAAAAAATGTAATATAATATACCTTTAGTCACTGCCTACCAGTGGCGTAGTCAAAAGAGGGAGGGCCATAGGGCCCACCGGTCGTATTTATATGATGGTTCACTGATCTTATATATTATACTGATATACACGCACTGAACTTAAATGTTGAACTAAAGATATTTTTTTACATACTTACATCATTAACGAAAAACGAAAATTGATTCTTCATATTTTCTTCTACATACACCTAATGAATATTCCATAAATAATTTCAAATTACAATTGAAATATAAACGTCGTAATAAAATAATAAAGCGGCTCTAATTATCGTTAATTAATATTATTTTCGGTTTTTCGGGTTCAATAAACATACGTGTGAATGAGGTTATGAGGTAGTGTTAAATTTTCAGTAAATAATATCAAAAATTAAAAATTGTACTACATAAAACAGTACAGAGCACAAGATAATTCCAAAACTCGATAAATATCCCAAAAGTGGTCGAATTGTTTTGAAAAAATTTTCTGATTTTATGAAATTCTCGTTTATTTTGCCATTTTAAATAAAAAAATTTGGTGACTTTTCCTTTTTTTTGAAAAATTATCCCCTTAAAGTATCACTCAAGTGTGATTTTTAATTTAAAAAGTTACTCTATACGATAATTGGACAAGTATTTCTATTCAAAAAACTGTTTTCAAAAAATTTGATTAAAATCTAAAAACGTAAAACGGCAATAATTAGTACGTGATGCGAAAACAATGCCGGAGTTCGTGCATATTTAATCATTCGGTTTTTTTCCTCCGGTCCTCTTCTATACACACACAGTAAATAGTAGTCGTGTACACCAGCAATTATCATTTATTAGTTCATTCGCTCGGAGATGCGATTAACGCGCTCAACTTTGTACCGCGTACACCCCCAATGAACCCGAATAATTATTATAACATCACGAGAAAACATATATCGTTTTCACTGTCGTGGGCGTAAGTAGCGAGTGTTGTTTGCAGAAGAAAATTAATATTGGCCGTGAAATCTCTTAGGACAAACATACTGCACTTTGTGTGTTAATAATTATCCTGACCTAACCTATCGTCTCTCGAGATTTTCGGTAAACGTCTCGATGGTTTGCTCTTTGGAAACTGAACGTTTGATAAAATACCAAATGTCTTGGAACATAAAAGGCTCAGTGGCCTGATTTCCTGATAAAAATTCGAAGTATTCAAAGGCCAAGATTTTCGTTTCCACATTTTCCAAAAAGTTCTATTCATAATATTATTTAAAAAAAAAAAAAAAAAAAAAAATGGTATTTTATCGAATTTGTGAAATGCAAAGAACGTTTTGGTTCACAACGATGTGTTCATTTATTCATTTATTCATTTTTATTTTTTGTATTACCTTAGAACTACAAAGAGACAATGATTTTTAAATATTTTGAAATTTTCCACTGATAATGATGAAGACTTTCGCAAAATCGATTTTAATTACTTTATTTAAATCCAGAAATATTGATTCTAAATTGCAAATTTTACTCAAATATTAATAAAACAATAATTTTATACCGATTTATTGTTTTAAACACTTTTATTAGATAAATATAGTAGAATAAAAACATGTCTTATTTTTTGAAATTATTGTGTTTTTCACAATTTTAGTTTTATATCAGAACATTAAGCAGGCATTTTTTTTTTTCAAATTTCATAAAGACAAGTTTGAATTTTGAAAAAGTATATTGTTTTCAAGAGTATAATACATATTTATACATTTAAATTTCAAACACAATCTTATGTGATTTTATAATATTATGTTGGCAGAAAAACTGTATTTCGTTTAATTAAAATAAACGATGAATGACTATATTTTATTAACGATATGAATTTCACATATCGCTCATAATTTGTACACGATATACCCAAATTCGGTTTAATTATTATGTGAGTGGAGTTATTGTCAAGGGGTGGCCCGAATTATGCGTTCATTCCGCCCCTAAGCTATCCGTTCGATTCTTTTGAAAGACGTAGAAAATGTTTTTAAAAATTAAAACCGTATGCGTTTTCCAACTCAGTATTCTGCAGCGTCGAAGTTATTTTTGTCTAGCGGAGACGAACGCTTTTCCCCCATAAACTACCCCAAAATACGAGGAAGATAAATCTTCGAAAGAATATAGGACGAAAATTCGATTTCCGAGAAATTGTATTTTAGATTCTGAGCGGAGCGCAGGCGTGTACGTGGGTAGTAACGGATAAGTAGTTTCTAATGTTTTACGGTTATTTTTATTTTTTTTTTTTATATTTTTATCAAAAGAGACTTTTTCTCCTCTAAACAGAGCTCGGATCACGTACGTTTTGCATATTATTGTAATGTTTCCGTTAAACGTTTTCGGACGAAATCTGTTGGTACTTATGATAATCAGTGTCCAGACGTGATGTTCATTACCGCCTGAAAATCGGCCAAAACATTTGGAAAAATCAAAATATGTAAGCCGGACATACTTCGTACCAAGAATATTCTTCGTTCTTCAGGCAGGATACACCTAATAGGTGTGTTGAATTTCAAAGTAACGATAAATCGTTACTTAAATGAAGCGATTCTGAGATGAGTGAGGTTAAGTTAAAATGTTGGTTAATAATATCAAGATTAAAATATGTTACTAGATGAAACCTAACAAAGTAAAAAGGTAATTAAAAAATACTATATTTACCACAAAAATTATCAAATTTTCTCGAAAAAATATTTCCTCCCGTTCTTATTGTTGATAATTTATGAAAGTGTCAAATTTCTAGTATTTTGAGTTTTGGAGTTTAGGTGAATTTAATAAAATTGATTTAATTAATATTTCGTTTACGGCATTTTATGCAGATTTCCTCAATTTTTTCACAGGTTTTCTTCGTTTTTGGAAAAAATATTAAGAAATTTAAAAAATGACATGAAATACCAACTAGATGCATTTCCTAAAACTTAACTGTGTGAAAATTTTGAACAAGTATAACGAAAACTTGCACTCATTAAAAATTAAAAATAAATAAATAAATAAAACATCATTATAAAAACACTAGCTTCTTTGCTAAACTCAGAATCTAAAATCGAATCAGTAGGACAAAGAGCCAGGCGCACAAATTGTTATGGTAATTAAATAAGTCGTTCGTGTTAAAATAATCCGTTTCAACTGTATTTTCACGTTTCAGAGAAAAGTTTAAACGTGATAATAAATCCAAAAACAAAGTTCACCGCCACGAATGGCAAAAAAATAAAAACGCGTTTATTAAATAAACAGACAACCCGTCTACTCGTCATACATTAACGTGATAAAAGTTCAAATTTCCCGACTATTTCCCCGTCGTGTACGAACAATAAATCGAAAAAAGAATTCGCCGCCGCTACGAATGGTGGAAATAAATACGTCCATTACGAAAAATAAACAACTCGTGAACATAAAATATAATATTACGGTGGCCAATCGCATTCTCTATAGCTCCATAAAAAAAAAAAAAAAAAATCTTCAAGTCGTCTACGGCGAATAAATCAGTGGTTTCCGATTATCATAATTTCCTCGTGTCCAGTTCCGTAAACCTCGTGACCAACAGACTCTGCGGTTTCCATTATATTATACCATATCGATCCAACGAATAGAGAATGTTTTGTTGAATACTTTTATTGGAGTAATGTAGAATTTTAGATTCCGAGCGGAACGAAAGGACTAAGTTAATTTTGTCCTTTACTTATTTCCTGCAGATTCTTTTTCGTATCGTAAAACTTATCCAAAACTATAAGTCTATGATATTTGGACGTGACCGTTTTTAGTGTTGCTTAGAGAGCCTATATGTCAGAGAGTGGCCACTGGTGTCGTCATTTCTGATTGGTTCCTGTATTTTCAATGACAAAAATTCCGTCCGAACAATATTACCAAATAATTAATATGAAATTTTATTGTTTTATCACTGATATGATGTGCTGATAATAATGTTTGGACGAAAAATTAAGCAATATGGCGTCGTTCATATCCATTGATAAGTGGCCACTCTCTGATATATAGGCCACTCTCTGATATATAGGCTCTCTAGTGTGACCGATTGGACGTATGACCGTTTTGGAGTGACAATTTAAACGTAGGACAGTTTTGGCGTGAGATCATTGGACTGAACCTCTTTTGGCTTAAAATAAAATTTACACTTGTAAAAAAATATTTATTAAAATTACTAAAACATCGTTCTTGTCTGACATTATTATATTTAAAATCTAAATAGAAAAAAATACACGCAGTTTTAAAATATTACCAACAAATAAAAATCTTTTATTATTATTTACTTTAGAGAAATACCTTTTACGTAATGTAGTTAATAATATTTCATGGTTTTTATAGTTCTGAACAACTTTGGACGCATTTTTATAACCGTAGCACGATAATTTTCAAATTTTATTGGTGGGCTTCTTTCTGTTTCAAGTTAATTATAATTTTATAACGTCGTATATCTCTATTGGTTTGAACTTTTTGTAAATGGTAGAATAAGGAAGGAGGCAGAGGTAGAGCTAGAAGTGGATAACGTAGGGAAGAGATTTAGAGGATAGAGGAGGGCACCAATCGAAGCAACAAGTGTAATAAACCCTTTGAAATATTGTGAATTTCGAAAAATACTGAAAATAAAGTATCATTAATAAAACATAATTTTGATTCAAAAAGTGGCTGATCGAGGATTTAGGATTAGTATTTCTATACGCAAATACGTTTATAGAACGAAAAAATAAAAAATAAATAAAAAAATAAACTCCAATGTAAATTCATAAGCTTACTCGCGAGGTCGGCTTCTTACGCAGCGGACGTTGACGAAATTGAAATTTTCTAAACGTAATAGGCACACTTTCGACATTGCTTTAATAATGAGTTCATTTCAGAACTTCTTAAGAATACAAATTTCTAATATAAAAAAGTTGCGTGTAAAATTAGAAAATTTAAGAAAACTTAACTACTAAATCAGTCTTTTATGGTTTATATTAATTTCAGTATTCTTTGGTTGCTATAGATAATGCTTGCGTAAAGTTCGATATCATATAATTAAATTATTATGACGGTAATCATGGAAACGTAATAATTTAACATTATAATAATAATATATATATTTAATATATGAAAATTTAATGTCACGGTGTTTGTGTTCGAACTCCTTCGAAACGGCTCGTCCGATTTTGATGAATTTTTTTTTTTTTTTTTTGTATATTTGGCCTACCAAATATACAAAAAAAAAAAAAATATGAGAATAGGTTGTAAATTATTTTTCACCCACTTACCCCCACCCACGTATTTTTCAATTGCAATTTTAGTATTTTTGCATGAATGCATCAACGAATAATAAGGCAGTGAATAATAAGGACGTCAATAGCTTGAATTTCATTATTCAAAATCAAATCGCTAGAAAACTGCGATTGAGGAACTCTCTTAAATTGGGGAAAGACGAAGTTCGTTGGGTCCTCTAGTATATCATAAAGTAACTGTATAATTGATCTTAAATAATTTGCAAGAAGCTGGTAATTTTTACGTAAAATAACGATATCAAACGTTTAAACTAGAAAAACTGTATTTTTCTTGAAATATTGTGAAATATTTCACAAGCGCCTTAAATTAGAATCATAGCTGTTAATCCAAAAAATATAAGATTTTTTTTTCATTATTATTTATTAACACAGCCGATTTATTGTTTTTACTATTCAGGGTGGAGAATGTTAGGTTAAAAAATGTTTCGTATTTAGGTGTTCATTTGTGTTAAAACTAATCGAGTCAATTTTTCAATAAAAGAACTTAAAACTTCAAAACACTGCAAAATCGAAAAAATTAACGAACAATTACACTGACATTATTCATGCATTATTTTGCTATTGAATTGTTAAACCCTCTAAATATAAAACTGTCAATATTATTGTCCTGTGTAATTATTAATTAACCAAGGTTCCACTCAGACTAGTTTTCCTAATGATCACTAATGAATAAATTCGAATATCAAATCTCCATTAATCTCAATTAAATACTCGATGAAAAATTCTCCGGATCACGTGAAATATTTCAGACTTCAAATGAAGACATTTTTGGTTTAAAATATATTATGTATTTTCGCAATAAATGTAAAATAAACTTATAATACATTGAGTAGTTGTTTTACTGAACTATGAACTTTATGACGTTCTTTATTTAAGTCACGGTAAAACCACCTGAAAATCTATTCCAGGGATCCCAAACTTTTCAGAAAGCTAATGATTTTTTTTTTCCTTCCAAACTTTGATTATCCACACAAAGGCAAATTATCTTTATATATGTATATATTTTAGTACCTTTTACCTACCACGTAAACCATTCATAGTTTATTGCAGTTTTCAATTAAAAATTAAAATGTATGTAAAATAATAATTGTAATGATAAATTGTTATTCTATAGTACGTGTATCATCTAAAAATGATCAGCGACTCACGATTTAGGAACATAATATGATCTATCGATCATTCAGGCGTTTAATCGCACTTTAGCACGAGTCGCAACCTTGTTTATGGCACTACAATAACTAAGTTACACACATAGTATAGATATTTTTAACCTGTACTGAACACGAGTCTAATTTTTTACTCCATAACCGAGGTAAACATTATTGCTGTACCTTACCCGACCTGACCTGACCTGTCCTAACCGCGAACCCCTGCGAGAATTATTCGTTACTTCCGGCCGGAGGTAACGCCAAGCGCGTACTAAAAACTATCGAATGAATTATTCAAAACGTCGGACCCCGAAATCCGAAAAGGGGAGGCAGTGAGAATCAATATAATATGTACACAATGGTACAACATACCATTTATGCGATTCTGTGTATAACGTAGGTGCTGTGTCACACTTTAACTGTGACCAGTGTTATTTTGTACTCACTATTCATGGCAATTTTGATTTAGTGTATAAGATTAATTTCTTTGTTAAAATGTTGTGTATTCAACTGGTGAAATGTCTAATGGAGCTATGCATACTATGTTTTATTAATTTTATTCCAATTTTCTTTTTATACGTCCTAGATGTCAAGTTTCAAATGAAATTAAAAATTAAAATAAATACCCAATTAATATTAAGATTTGTTTTTTTTTTTTAATTTTGTTAAATTTATGTTCATTATATTTTTTCAACTGTAATTTTGAAATAACAATAAGTAAAACAATCAACTATATGTTTACATTTTTATAAATAATTTAAGTAGTAGTAAATATAATTTTAATTAACTAGGTATGCTAATGTATGTAATTATTTTAACTATTGAGATCATATTAAATTTTAAGTCTTAATATTAAAAATCAAAAATTTTATTACATAAGATTAACAAAAATGAGAAATTTCCGAAATTTTCCAAATTCTGTACTTAACTGAAAATTGATCAAATCTTTTTAAAATTTTTACGAGTTGTTCTCATACCCTTTTCTAGTAGTTGGTGAAAGTTTCAAGTCTTTAGCTGCATTATTTTAGAAGTTGTGTTTAAAAACAATTTTCAATTTTACAGAAATTCCAGTAATAGCATATTTTGCTGTTTTTTGTCAATTTCTGACAGATTTTCTGCGTTTTTGAAAAAAGTATTGAGAAATTTGAAAAATTACCTCTTAAAAGTACCATTTAGGTTCGGTTTTAAATCTATAAAGTTGCTGATCGAAACTTTTGGACAAGTATTTTTATACGAAAAAGTATTTACAGATGAAGAAAAAATAATAATCACCGTAAAAACATATGCTTTTTCACTTCATTCAAAATCTAAAAGGTCATTTACGTTTTGGCTCACGAAATATTGTTTTGTTATAATTATTATTATTTATTAAATTGTTTTAAATGAGTGGCCGAGGGGGGAGGAGGGAGAGAGATCAAGACGACCCATGCTAAATTCTTAAAAACGTAAAAATAACAAACTTTATTCCGAGATTTTATTGACGTCGATCGACGGTTATTTCTTAAAATCCCAATGAAAATGCGATTATTCGTAACGCGGAGTCTTAGTCGAATTTCAAGTATCATATTGCTCAATATACGCCTACGAGAACCTCGTCAAATTGGTGTCGTCTAATTGGAAACGAAAACGAAAACCACCCCATCCACACGACCGTTGTGATCAAACATTCGGACCGCGTGCGAAATAAAACGAAAAGTCCCGAGAAATCACGACGCGAGGACGAAATTGTTGTGAACGGATTAAGGGCGCGTCGTCTAATCTAACGGGGAAAAAACAACCCGCCGCCATTTTCCGGTCGTCTCGTCGCGGCTAATCTGACCTGCGTGTGACTTACTGACTCGACAAACTCACGATATTATACGCATCTATAATATTATGCAGAGTGATCCAGGGGGATAACAATAATTCAACGGACGATAATATTTTAAAACGTTTGAAAAAATCAAAAAATAAAATAAAAATTTTAAAAATTTCGTTCTGCAATGTAGTAGCATAAATCTAAATTTATAACTGACGTCGTTTATTAGACCAGTAGAAAAAAAAAAAAACAAAGTCCCTTAAATTCAGAACTCTAGTTACGGTATTAACATTGGCTTTTTATGAAAATTAAACTGTGATAACTAGAGCTGACAATTATATACCCTAAAAAGCCAGACATACTTTGCACGACGGGTGGTATTCTCTTGACGGGCGTATTAAATTTTAAAGAAACGATAAATCATTTCTTCAATAAAATGATTCTGAACGATGGAAGTTAATAACATAAAAAAAAAATGTTAGAAAAATGTCCAAAATTTTTTTTCATATTATCAAAATTTTTTTGCGTCAAAATCTTTTTTATAGGATTTTCTACCTATGTTTAAATTTTCATAAAATTCTGATCAAAAAATGATGGTTTTCGAGTCGTTTTTGTCAAATTTTGGGAAGTTTTTTCCACAAAAAAAAACATTGAAGAATTGAGAAATTCAAAAAATGACCTCTTTAAAGTACAATCTAGAGGCAAATCGAGTTTCAAAAAGTTATTGATCGTAACTTTGAGACAAGTATTTCTATACGAAAAGTTGTATACAGTAAAAAAAAAATTAAAAAAATAAAAAATAAACATCATTGTAAAAACACTAGCTTCTTCACTTCGTTCAGAATCTAAAATCTATAAATATATATGCAATAATTACCTGAAAATTATTAAAATATGCTCTAAAAAAAATAAAATATATTCTAATGTTTATTTTCAATTAAATGATTGTTTACATTTTATATATTATAATAAACGTATATTTATTTATTAATTGATTAAATCAACGTTAACTTTATGAGTGAAGCAAATTTATAGTTTATCAAAGGTACCTAGTAAACTATCAGGTCACCTAGCACCTGCTATATTCTGATATTTAAAAACCTTGAAAAATTAATCCTTTTGTGGAATATCTGAATTCGTTGAGTTAAAAATACATTAAATATGTATAAAACCTTAAATAATAAAATATGCTCTAAAAATGCACAATATTCTTAATATATGCCCGAAAAGTGTAAAAAGTTCAAAATATGCAAAAATATGCCAAATAAAATTATGTATGCAGAATCGTTAGGTCATGAAACAAATTTCGGTCCAAACTAGTTATTTTTTGGATCAAACAATAAAAATATGCAAATCCATTCAAATGTCGGCCCTAATTATGATCATAATTAACGTAGTTAATGGTGGAAAACAACATTCTATGCACTTAATATCATATTTATCTGCGATTGTGTAATATTATGAAAAGTTCTAACAAGAAGCTTTTGGTCGATAAACGAAAACTTAGAATTGTGAGATAATATTATTTATACTCGGGTCATTTGTAATATTTGTATGCATTATTACTTATAAAGTTATGATTATTGCAATTATAACTACTAATAACTAGCATAAACGACGAAACAAAAATAGGAATGAAAGAAAACGCGAACACTCACTAAATTCACCGCGTTCACGAACGAGCAAATTATTTCGACACTGATAATCGTTTTTTTTATTATTGTTTTTTATCGTATCGTAGACGCGTATAACGGGTGCACACATTCCGCGGGCTCGAATTTTTTTTTTTTTTTTTTTTTAATTGAAAACCGTATAACGACTGTGACCTGTTGCACGCGCCTAAGCCCCTCGTCGAAAATAGATGACAATTAATGTTGTCACCGTGTTGTCACGAACAACAGCGCCCTTTTTGTAAAACAAACTTTCAACGCGGAAAACACTCGTGGTTTACACCGTTTGCACGCGGGATGCACATTTTCACGTGCGACTAATTCGAGTTTGATTTTAAACGTACTGGCAGAAAGTCAAAAACAGACAAAACTAATCGACTGATAAAAATGTGAAATAGCAAAATACAATATTGAAAGTACTTGTACACGAAATACGTATAAGTATCGAATATTTCCAATACCGAAAACACAAAATACGTAGGTATAAAAAAAAAAAAAAAATAGAATATACATATTACATATTAAAAAACAAAAACACTTTTTGACTTTTAAGCGAATAATTTATGCATTACATTTGTTAAGTATTTATAATTCGCATCGATTTACAGTCTTGTAAAATATTCAAATAAATCTGTTTTCAGAGCCCAACTTAGAGGAGGGCTAGGGGGGCTGAAGCCCCGGGCCCCAATATTATTTGAGGCCCCAGACCCGAGTGATAATTAAATATTAAAGTGGCACTGTGAAATTGTATGATATTATTGCTTGATATGATGATATTTACAAAACAAATTACTCGCGTTTCGTGATGGAATTTAAGATTATTATCTAATTGAGAAAATGAGCTACCCATTAAATTTTATTTTAAAGTTGGCCAA
>JAIPRM010010803.1:0-13455 GCA_025469315.1 Stegophylla sp. TES_Ste_2020
ATATAATTTATCTGTAAACAGTGGAATATAAAATTTGCCAACTACCCAATATATATATATATATATATATATATATTTTTAAATTAATTTGTCTTGAATAGACTGAATCTCCTCCGAGAATAGTCTCAATGAAGAAATGATTTATCGTTTCTTTAAAATTTAATACACCCACCAAGAGCGTACCACCCAAGGAGCGAAGAAAACCCCATCGTGCGAAGTACACCCATCGTGTGAAGTATGTCCGGCTTTTTTTAATTTTTTTTTCCTTCTGAAAACACTTTTTCGTATACATATTATAAATACGTGTCAAAAAATTTCGGTCGGTAATTTTGTAAAACCAAAATCAAAGCCATATTATGGTGTTTTTGAGAGAAAATTTATCAAATTTCTCAAACATTTTTCTACGCGTAAAAAAATTAATTTTCAAAAAAATTTGACAAATTTCGAGTTAAGTATAGAATTTTTAAAATATTGAAAATTTCCTGTTTTTCATGAGTTCTTAATTTACAAAATTTTAATCTCTCGATATTAATACCTTAAAATTAAATACAAACTCAAACGTTTTGCTAGTGTTACTGCTAACGGTTAAAATAACAATTAAAATGTTTTCGAAAAACATTTTAATCTACTGTTGTATTATCTACAAACATTTGATTGCTAACAAATTGTTCGGGGGAACTAATAGAAATGCTTTCACCTAACACTATGATTGCAATGATAATAACGTTTACTTATAGTTTGTAAATAAATTAAAATTTTTAAAACTCGAAATTGTAAATGTAATGATATAACCAAAGAAATCGGTGAATTGAAATAATCGGGTAAATTTCAAATTTAACTCGCAATTACAACTTACGAGAAAAAAAAATAATAAACCAGCCAATTTTTACGAAACGTTAAACATCAGTAAAGAAAAAAGAGCTTTTTCGTGAGAAATTTTATCATTAAATTGGATTAAGATTTTTTGTAGGGGATTGATTGAAAAAAAAAAATCGTTATTTAACTAAAAATTATATTTATTTTTTTCGAAATTCTCATTTTTAAAAAATAAATTAGATAACAAAACGTTGTTAACATTATGAAACAAAATCCCACCCGAGGAGCGAACAACACCCAAAGTGTGACGTAAGTTTTTTTTTTTTTTTTCTATGAAAATATATTAGCATATTTGTAGAGAATATTCAAAATTATACGTACAAACCGCGGTACTTATGCCAACTCGACTTTTTTTTTTTTTCATATACAACACTCTTGTAATAACGAGGAAAAAAGAAACCATAAAAAATATATTCACATGTCACACAAATAATATGTAAAAAAAAAAAAAAATAAAAAATAAAAACCTAAAGCGTATTGTGAATATAGGACTACATAATTTTTATGAGCGACGAATAGCTAGAATAGAAAAAATTTAAAACTTTATTAAAATAAACTCTCTAGCATTTATCGTGGAAAATATTTATTTTTATACACCCTCTTCCCCTCGGATGAATAACAAAAACTGAAAGTCGCAATTAGACGTAAACAGAGCAATTGCATAAAGTCACCCTAAAGAAATAATATAGAAACCATCCAAGCATTTTAGATATTCCATTTGGAGCGAAGAAGATAGTGTTATTACAGTAATGTTAAATTATTTTATTTGTTTTTCATAAACCCTTTTTCGTATAGAAATAGTTGCCCAAGAGTTTCGATCAGCCACTTTTTGACACGTAATTTTTCGAAATGCTCAATATTTTTCTCGAAAATTGAGAGAAACTACTCAAAATTCGGACAAAAGCACCTCGGAAACTATTTATTCTTTTAATTAAACTTTGATGAAAATTTAAATATAGATAGAAAATATAATTTATCTGTAAACAGTGGAATATAAAATTTGCCAACTACCCAATATATATATATATATTTTTAAATTAATTTGTCTTGAATAGACTGAATCTCCTCCGAGAATAGTCTCAATGAAGAAATGATTTATCGTTTCTTTAAAATCCAATACACCCACTAAGAGGATTCCACACAAGGAGCGACGAATACTTATCACGGTGCGAAATATATCCGGTTTTTAATATTTGAGGACTATTCACCCGTAATCGACTTACATCCTCTCGCAGGTAAAAATTCAGGGGAGGGATGGCTTTGGTTTTTATTGAAAAACAAAAACACTTGTGTATATTCGAAAATAATAGAATTATAATTATATTACAAGATATTATAATATTATGTAAATTAGTTATTACAAACGTACATTATACCAACAAAATTTTACATGGGAGACTTTGAATACAAATTATGACTTTTTTTTCCAAATTCGTCCACATCCTTTTCTGTTACAATGAACTCTTTTAATTTTTTCCCGTGTAAACTTAACATACATAAGCCAGATAAACCGTTCTCACAAATTATAGAACACAAACCAATTTTTAACGCGACGTCACGCACTAAAAGTTCTCTCTATAGTACATGTTTTTGGTGTAATAGTCATATAAATAGTCATGAAGTTGAATAGAATTCGGAATCTTTTAAAAAATATGATATGTTCTTATTTTCATAAACTCGAATAGATTTTTTAACAATTTTACAATAATCATAGCACCTTTTACCTTATACTTATACCTTATGGCTAAAATAAATAACAATAATACGACTGTCATACGAGATCATCAAAATAACAAATAAATGGCTATATGTTATAGGTATATTATTCCGAAAATAAATATTTTTATATGAAAAATTATTTTGGAATATTGGATTTGGATACTAGTAGAGAATCTAGGAAAGAGAGTTGTCCCTTCCCTGTCCCTCCCCGTGAGAGCCCTCGCAGGGCACATTTTGTCGTTTCGTTGTTAAAATTCTCATTTTAAACGTTTCATTACTGCTGTAATTTTTTTTTTTTTTTTTGTAACAGTGGTACTGTAATATTATTTAGTTTCAATACAACTGTACACAGTTACACGACATATTGCGTATATTAACACACGTTTTTTTTTTTTCCAATGACAAACAAAAATGAAAATAATAATAATAATTATAATAATGTACATTATACTCGATAGCGGCTGTATTAGAGAAGCGAATCATCAAACACGGCATGTCGTATTTGAAAATTTAACCAAAAAAATTTAAACCCACAATAATCCACAGAATGAATTTTGCACACATTAGTTTATGGGGAAATTAATTTTCAAGAAGTCAGTTCTATAACACGCCGTGAAATTTGTACTATCAGTATGCCAAATTGAGAAAACAAAAAAAAAAAACAAAAAAAAATAATGATAAAAAATTATTGGTTGTTTAGTTACCATAATTATCTGTAATTTTTTTGTTTTAGATTTTAGGAATTTTCGGATCATAGAATATAATTCAAAGAAGAAACAAGGTGTATTTTAATAATATTGTTTCTTCTACAATACTCCTTTTTGCTTGTCTGATGTTTTCTGATTCCTTTGGTAGGCAAGGAGTATAGAAGGCGCGATCCATTTAGACATTTAGAGTTATAAGGTTTATGTGCACGATTGTTATTGCCTGGCCAGTGCGCCATAATAAATTTATCACCCACACACCTGTTTGTTATCGCTCCGCCACTAACATATTATTATATTATGTGACATAATATTATATTAACACTATCAAATTTATATTGCTATACAGCATATACTATATATATATATATATATATACAGGGTGATTCAAAATTTATATTACAGCAATTTTGTCTTATGAATATTCAAAATAGAATAAAAAAAAAAATGTTTGTTGAAAAACATCAATTGATGCAACACTCCTCTAGGTTTTAGAGCGATTTAAAGTTTTTAAAAATCGTATTTTGACCACTCGGTGTCTGCACAACCTAATAGCGTTCACAAGACGCAATATTTCTAAAAAATTTAAATCGCTCTAAAACCTAGAGTTTTGCATCAATTGATGTTTTCTCAAGAAACAAATTTTTTTTTTTTTTTAAATATTTTCATATTATGTCGTCGAAAAATATATAGATTCCCATTTGATTTTCAAAAGTTCACTCCTAAAACTACCCCTTTAGGGGTAGTTAAAAAATTTGAAATTTCCATATCATTTTAGGTTTATTTAAATAAAGAAACTTTTGTATTATATACAGTTTACTCCATTTCGAATATTTATATAATCAAATTGCTGTATCATAAATTTTCAATCACCCTGTATACTAGCACCGATGAGGTAAGTTTTCTGTAGCGATCAAAAGCGCCACACCCTCCTCTCCTCGCCGACGGCTTACGATCTGCTTACAATTTGAAAATTGAAAATATCCTCTCTTGACTTGCTGTGCAACGCGGGGAAATTTTGATTTAATAATCGTTTATTATCGTGAATATGCATAATATTATAAGTAAAAATCATATTTAAAAAAAAAAAAAAAAACATTTTGAGGCGTCTAGTTTCAAAACCAGCTATAAGCAATGATTTTCGACATTATTCAGAAACGACAAAAAACGAAAATAACGTAAAATACTTGGTCTATAATTTAATAATAAATATGAAATCAATGCTTTGAATGGTACACAATATATTGTATGTGAAAATATATTTTGTAAAAATATTATTCCAAGAGTTAAATAAGATATTTATAGTTCTGAAATTGCTGATTTTTTTGTAAATTTATGCATATGACTGTTTTTGAAACCAAAAATTTAATTTTTTTTTTTTTCCACTGATGGCTGGTTTTTAAACGGACTTTAGGTGATTTCGAAACAAACACTGGAAAAATTAAAAAATACAAAACATTTTGAATTTTATGTAGATATAAATATCTAATAGTAAAAAATAATAAGCAAATAGAACTTAATACTTAATTTCATGAAAACTGAAAAAAATTGAGTACTACTAACCAGAGCGCAGATAAAAACATGTTTAATATTATGGCTGGTTTTAATATACTTACCACGATTTTCTGTCCTCGTTTAATGTCGATTATAGCCTTGTTTCAAGTTCAATATTTTTACCAACTATATGTAATACTTGGAAAATTAAATAAAAAAAAAAAATCCATTTTGAAAAAATTATCTTTTAGCTGGTTTCGAAACAAGAAGTCTCATTTATTTTTCGATAATATAGTCGAATAAACAAAACTATAGTTTTTCTCAAACTTCGAGTAATCGAATAAACTTAAAGTTCAGTTCACTATGTGTGTGATCAATAATTTTGTATTATATTACATCACTTTAGTAATAACGAAGAGAAATCTGCCAATATTCGGGTTGAAGGCCTGTAAAAATTTTTTCAAACAGTCAACATTTATGAAAATTGTATCCTTTGCACAAAATATACACGTGAGGAATATTTTCTAAAAGATAATTTCCACAGGAATAAGAGCCAATAGTCGTATAAGGTTTGGATTAATGAAAATCGATATTTTACGGTGAAAATTATTATTTCAATGACAATTTTTACTTTTTTTACAAGTGGTGGTGGGGGGGGGGTGGGACTAAAATTACCCCGTTTTAGTCATTCGTTCGTGGAGTAGTGTATATTCCAATAAATACTTAACTGAATTTTTCCGATGAAAATGCAAATGAGGATTTTTTTTTTTTTTTTGAAAACATTTTGAATATTTTGTATTCGATATGCTTTAGAGTTTAGATTATTATTTTACGTTTTGAATTATTATTCGTGCGACATTTGAAAATGTTTCCCGTTCTCCCCTCCCCCCCCTTTTTACAAGAGCGTTGTGCACGACAAAAAGTCAAGTAGGCATAAATAGGTACCGCAGTTTGTACGTATTTTTTTTAGATATTTTCAACAAACAGGCTAGTAGCTCTTTATTAAAAACCGTAAAAAAATATATTGATGTATTTTTACGAGCGTGTAAGAATTTCGAAAAAACAAAATAATATTTTAAGTAAAATATCGAATTGTTTTTTTTCACTCAAAACCCTTCGAAAATTCCAAACCCAATTTTACAGAAATATTTCTCGCGAAATTTTATTATTTTTTTTTTTTTTCTTAACCGAGTTTTGAAAAACTTTTCAACGAATTCCCTCTTCACAGTATAAAGTGTAGAGACGAATTACGATTTAAACAATAATAATTTAATAAATTTAATAAAAATAATAAAATACAAATTTAGATTGGGCCTTTAGGGGAGGGGTGGAGGGACATCCACATTTTTTTGAAAATTATTTTTTTCTGTTTTACACTGATGTTGATTATGGGCAAAACATTCAAGTTTCTCGTCCTACTAGTTTGTATAGCCATTGTCATATTATTACTTAAGTTGATTTCATAAAAACCTTGTTTACGTCATATTTTTTCGTTTTTGAAAAATTGTCTTTTTTTGAAAGACTACCAGGATAAGATTTGTAATCTAAAAACACGCTTTACTGGAATTATGAAAAAGTATTTACGTAATATGAAAAAATGCTTCCATAAAAATCAAAAAATAAGTATACAATTCTTGTAAAAGCTCGAGCTTCTTTGCTTCGCTTAGAATCTAAAGTTAACTAACCAATTTCAATTTATTTTCAATCATTGAAATGTTATAAGAAAATAATATGTACTATAAAAAGAACATTTCCAAAATAGGGACTATACTAAATAAATTTAAGGATCTTCGACAGTAGATTTTTAATCGCGCTAAAACGGTTTTGACATATCCATTAATTGATAATGTTAAACTTGTTCAATTTTTATTTTGAAAAGAAATCTTGTGTTTGTCATTAAGTTTTCTGTGTTTTTACCAGACGCCTTTTTTTTTTGCTATTTTTTTTTTTTTTTTAACATGATAAACAATTATAATAATGATATTTTTATTATTCATCCCGATCGCCTCTCCCTGGATCCTCCCCTGTTTGTAAATTACCCTACTGCTTTAGAGAACAGATTGACCAATTTAATGATTAGTGACTTTGATACTTCGATAATTTGGATATGTCTAATGCATTTGTCGTTTTATTCATTATTATTATTATTTTTTCTTTTTTTTAGATAAATTATAAAAATCGTAAAATCCATATCATTTAAATAAGTACTTATAAACTTAAAATTTTTGGTAGTTTTAAATTTTAAATTTACTAAAGCTATCGACATTCGGTTCATGTTGGAACGCATTATTTCGGTATTTTACCTCACACCTGTGAAATTACCCTATTCAAAATACATTATTAAAACAGTGAATATAAAAACGCGTCTGCAGTAATATTGCCTAAATGTATGTATGTATGCAATTTTTTTTTTCGCGCGTGGCCTCATGTAAAATTAAAAACAAAGAATATTTTTTTACAGTTATTACGCGCGTTATAGTACAATGATAAAATATATGGCATGATAACTAATACCAATTTAAACGTAGTGCAGCAAATTATAAAAACTAAATTTTGCTTGTAATATGAATATTCCTGTTTTACCATGCAATATATATATATATATATTTTTTTTTTTGATATTTTTTCCAACAACCCTTATATTATAAAGCAATTTCAATATTATTACATTAAAATATTAATAACTCTTATTGGAGAAATACAATACAAAAATCAAATGAAAGAGAAAAAGTAAATTAAAGTATAAACAAAAAAGCCATACATACTTCATACCACGAATATTCTTCGCTCCTGCCGGGGTCAGATACTCTCAGTGGGTGTATGGAATTCTAAAGAAACTATATATAATTTATTCGATAAGACGATGCTGACCGATAGTAGTTAATAATATAAAAAATAATAATAGTCGTCATTTTCATCACACCCATCAGGAGTATTATGTCCGGCTTTCTTTTCTATACTTTACTTTACTTCTTTTTGTATCTAATACATAAAGAAAAATAAAAAAATAATAAGAAAAAAAGTGTTAGAAAAATGTCCATGATTTTTTTTTTCACATTTTCAAAATTTCATTGCGACAAAATGTATCTCATATTACTGTCTATCTATGTTTAATTTCATAAAGTTTGGATCAAAAAATGATGGTTTCCGAATCTTTTTCGTCAAATTTTGGGTAGTCTCCCCTAAAAAAAAAATGAAGAATTGAGAAATTCAAAAAATGATCTCCTTAAAGTACCAACAAAAAGCAAATCGGGTTTCAAAAAAATTGCTAATCAAGACTTTTGGACAAGTAGATCCATACAAAAAAATGTAAACAGAAAAAAAAGACGAGAAAAATAAACAAAAGAATTAATTGTCAGCTCAAATAACGATAATACCTACAATATTGCCTACCCGGGAACGAATAATTATAATAAAATCTCTCAACCGATTTCGTTAAATAAAATTTCTTGTTTAGTTTCTGACTTGGATTGTCTGCTAAACCTTTTACTATGTTATTAGTTTTATTACAATTGTAGTGCATTATCTGATATAAATGTCTATCCTTTTATCTCAACTAGAAAAATATAATTTCAAGGATCTTTTCATCTTATATTTATAATAAAATTATTATTTAAGATAAAATTGACTAGATATTATTTTAATTATTTTACAAAGCTGTTTTTATTATATTTTGAGAAAACTTTCCCAAATTTTGGAAAAACTATTTAGAATTTCGAAAAATGATCTCTTATTACCATCTCGAGCAAAATTTTGTTTTTAAAAGTTCATTAAATTAGTAAATAATTGAAGAGTATTTTAATGTAAATAAATCATAACCGAGTACATTATATTTTTAGTGAAATTTCTATTTGACAAATGCGTTTTTTTTTTTAATTGTGTGAACTTTACAAAGTTTTCCGTTTTTTTCTTTTGTCTTTCATCTTTTATCTGTTACCTAGATAAATATTAAAATTGTTATCTATTATCTACAGATAAATCTTCATAGGACTCTCTGTTATCTAATCTAGATAATTTTTTTGCTTTTATTGTAAATTTCGAAGCCAGTACCTGTACATACTCGAATAAAAATAATGGGAAATAAAAAAAAAACCAGAATTTTGGTAAAAAAGCGAGGTCTTTATAAACAAAGAGGGGAAAAAAAAGAAAAAATATCTATGTTAATAATGCGTCGAAAAGAAAAATGTATGTTCCAACATATTATATTTATTTATATTATTATGAAAGTTTGAGGTTTCAAAGATTTGAAAATTGGACTTGGCTTTGTTAAACGCGTCAGAAATATCGTACGAAAAAAGTGTAAGTACGTCCAACATTTTTTTTTTAATAAGTGATTTACCAAAAATTTAAACGAATAAAAATTAAAATACATTCTTCGATTAACATTGCCGCTCTCCTAATACATAGGCCTAAATCTGGAATCGGAGTTATCAAAATTCGAGATCAATAAAAAAAATAAGATTTAGTATTCATAGTGTTAAAATTCAAATTGTATTTTTATGAAAATATTCGTGTTTTACGTTTAAATGCGTACAATTAGGTTTCGTGATATATTGTAATATTATTATAAACTCGCAACGCCTGCAAAAATTATTGGTTTTTTTTTTTTATTACTGTTTCCCGTACCGAAATTTTAACAATTAAAACTAGCACCGACACTAAGTACACTCGAATTCGTAATGGGTTTCGTATTGTTGCACACGTGTTAGTGGCCTAAATATAAACGCGTAAAACTTTGGCGAATTTAAAATTTAAAAACTTTTAATCTTTACTTTTACAAATATCCATTTACATAAGATCACACAGATTGTAAGATTTTTTATCAAAAACGAGCATACTTTGCGCGTTGGGTATTCTGCGCGCCTCTCGGGTGGAACGTGAAAGGGTGTGAGGACGAATACGCCTGTCAGGATAAAATTCCGTCTGACAAGAAAATCGAGTCAGAGATAACCAACCGAGTACACTTAATTTTCCTTGGCTCATGACTGGTTGGCAATGAAATTCACCAGACACAAGTCGGAATTCTATATTATATTAAAGGCGTACTAAAAAAAAATTATTTCATTCAACCAAAAAATAACGATTTAATCGATAAGTAATTGAAAATGTCGAAATTTTTTTTCGTTTTTTGTTAGTTTTTAATTCATTAAATTTTAATTTATGAATATTAAGAGCTGAAAATTTAATACATTTATAATTTATATGTATTTATAACGGTACTGAAAAAATCTTGAAAAATTTTAAATCAACTGTTTTTGTTTATAACCGTTCCAAGTGAAGATTTTGACGGAGTTCATTAGTTTTACATAAAAATTACATTTTTAAACGCATATAAAAAATAATTGGTTCAACCGATCTTTATGAAACTTGGTACAGAAATGGAAAATTACATTACAAAATAGTTCGGTGTAAAATTATTTCATGAACGGATAATTAAAAATTTTACAAGGTTTATATTGAAAAAAAATCGGAAAAATTACTATAAATAAAAATAAACATTGATTAGGTATTTAGTTACTAATTAATAATTTTGGACTATTATACTGGACATTTGAAAAAATTTAGTGAATTTTATTCCATGTATATATTATTAGAAAAAAGTTAATTCTATAAATAGCTCAAAACACAGGTATTCCTATGAAAAGACAAAATGCCAATTACACCAATTACTAAGACGTTGACTATTTATTAATTTGTAAAAGTAGATTTCTATTGCATTTAACTTGTAATACACCATAAAATTTGTCCGTATTTTCTTCGATTTTCTTTCAATCAAATCTTTGTAAATTGTTTAATTATTTGTGCTTAAGGGATTTTATTTCACCAAAACATTCGCAATGAAATTCTTCACTAAGGCACCAAGTTTTAAAAAGATCGATCGTATCAATTTCCTTTTATAGGTAAGTTAAAGTGTGTAATTTTAGGTAATACTAATGAATTTTGTAGAGAAAAAAAGTTGACTTATGATTTTCGAAATTTTTTCAAGTCATTTAGACATAATATAATATGTGAGCGTGATCATATTACATTTTCAAGTCTTAATATCAAGAATTAAAAGTTCATGAAATAAAAACACACAAAAACCGAGAAATTTCCAATATTTTCAAAATACTATACTTAACTCAAAAGTGGTCAAATGTTTTTGAAATTTTTATAAAGTATTTTTGTGACCATTTTTAGTAGTTGGTGGAAATTTCAAAGTTCTAGCTACATTAATTACATTAAAAAACAATTTTAGATTTTATGAAAATTCCAGTAATGGTATACTTTGCCGTTTTTTGTCAATTTTTGACAGATTTTCCGCGTTTTCGAAAAAAGTATTGAGATATTTGAAAAATGCCCTCTTAAAAGTACCATTTTGGTGTGATTTTTGATCTACAAAATTATCGATCAAAACTTTTGGGCAAGTATTTCTATACGAAAAAAAAAGTTTACAGAGAAAGAAAAAATAAAAAATAAAATTTTAAATTTTAAAAACCTTTGTTCAGAATCTAATGTGTTATAATGTGGCCCGCATATAATTTTCAAAAATTACATTTGGCCCTTTCCAAAATCCTAGTGAGTACCGCTGGCCTAGATCAGAGATTCCCAAACTATGGGTCGCGACCATAGTAAATGTTAGATTCTAAGTGGAGAGAAGAATCAAGTTTTTTTTCCAACGGTGTTTATTTTTTTTCGTGATTTTTGCACCTATGGCATTTTAGAGTAGTCAAATTATTCAAAATTCTCAATACTTTTGCAAAATTTAAGAAAAACTAGTCTAAATTTGACAAAAAATGCTATTAAAATTGTATGGAAATGTAAATATAGAAATTTTAAAAATATTTTTGTAAAATAATTATTATTATTATTTTTTTTTTTTTTTTTGTAATGTTCATTTATACGAATTCGTATAACTATATAATTTTAAATATTAATTTCACAATTTCGTATTAATAATTAGAGTTGTTTAGAGTTATCAAAGTTATTCTATAAAAATATTTTAATACAAATTAATGGTTTTTTTTTATTCGGTGTTTTTTTTTCATTTTTGTCACTCGACAAGCAACAAAGCACTCCTCTAGCCTAGATCGAGAATATCGTCGCAAATATTTTGGTGAAATAAAATTTTGAGCGAACAAAGAATAATAATATTATCGTTCTACAAGAGTAGTTTGATTAAAAAAAAAAAAAAAACCGGAGAAAGTACGGGGACAAAGGTAGATAATGTTTTTCGCTAATTCTTTGGATGGACCGATACTTCGCGCACTACTTAATACCGACCGTGTCGGCCACACAATGTGTACGTGTGTTTATTATGTGGTTATAGTCGAAAATCAGTGGTTGCGTTCGCCGCGCAAATACAGTTCGAATATGTAGTGTGGGTGAGGTGTGTATATTTGTGAGTGTGTTGACTTAAAATTTGAAAAAAAAAAAAGGTAACTGTAATACTATAATAAAAAAAAAAATGGTAACGCTCAATAATTCGGTAACCGTATTGCTGTGTATTTAATCAGTAATAAATTGCCTGATTGGCACAACAACAATTTCAAATAAATAAGTATGTAATAATTAATAGCTAAATATAATTCACAGCAACACAAAATATAAATGACAGTATAAATAATTAATTACGTTGTCTGTTTGGCACAATAATAATACTCATGATAACTACGATAATTATTAAATACATAATTAGCCCTTTACGCTCAACAAATAATGTGATCTTAGGTATTGGATTAAAATAAATAATTATGGTAATTATGAGTGCATGCTGAGTTCCCAAAAGTAGGCTGTGACTTCATAAAAATATACTTACGTTAGTAATAAAAACCTATGGTCTGATATTTTAATAAATCACTACAATACTCACACAATTAAAACAAATAATAAATCACAGTTGAGTAGAAACTCGCCAGTCACTCTGCATCTGAATTAATTAATTAACACACACCCACACACACATTAATTATAAAAAAGGTTTCGATCAGCAACTCCTTGAAACAGACTTCGACTTTAGATGGTATTTTAAAGAGGTTATTTATCGAAATTCACATTTTTTCAAAGTGTTGACACAGCACATAATATTATTTTCGTCGTTTTATTTCGCTTTGATTGCTTATTTGGTTGTTAAAGAAAATTTGATAACAACCAATTAATTTGTTGAATATGGTAACCATGGTAACACAATAGTCAACAAATGTTTATTTTTAATTTAATTTAATTTATTTTTAATGTCAGTAACCACCGTAACGAAATCCCCGCTCAGAATCGTATTATTGAAGAAATTATTTATCATTTCTTTAAAATTTGACACAAAGTCTAGCGTGAGGAATGAAAAATACCCATGGTGCAAAGTATTTCTGACTTTTTTCATGTTTTTGATTTTTAGAGTATTTTTTGACATTATAAGAATATTTTTATATTTTGAAGACATTTTTTATAAATTTTATTAGAATAAATAAAATCTGATAAAAATTTGGCCTCAAGTCCACAAAAATTCGGAAATATAATAATAGTTTCGAAAAAGTCATTAAAATATAATTTGATACTGTAATTGAAAAAAGCCGGACATACTTCGCACGATGGGTGTACTTCGCACGACGGGTGGTATTCTCTTGACGGGCGTATTAAATTTTAAAGAAACGATAAATCATTTCTTCAGTAAAACGATTCTGAACGA
>JAIPRM010010804.1:0-13451 GCA_025469315.1 Stegophylla sp. TES_Ste_2020
CTATTATCTTGGATACTGACGTTATTGCCCGGTAGTTAACGAAAATAACCTAGCAAATTGGCTTCTAACGTTAATGACCGGTTAATGACGTAAATATTCAATTTTCATCATTGACCGTAACATACATATGTTTGTATGTATTGAATACTTATTTATTTTAAAATATTATGAAAAATATTTTTGTCCTGTATTTTATTTTCTTAAATGTGGTCACCCTACAGTGTACGTAGGAATCGATTTTGTATTGATTCTAAAATTTTTACTGTACCAACAGCATTAGGTGACCATGATACCGAACAGTAATGAAATATTGACCTTAACAAATGAACAATAGAGTAATATTTTAATGCGATGGGATTATTTAAATCTTTACAAATATGGTTTATAAAACCTAACATGGATGAGGCTTTATTTTGAATGTGAATGTAATGGTGGTGAAACAAGAAAGAGGTGTCTATATTTAATATATTCCTAAATATTTATACTGGTAAACTCTTTCCAATTTGGTATTGTTTAAATAATAATTATGCACTACTGTGGTTCAAATTTTAGAATATGTCATAATTTTACATTTTTTAATGTTTAAAGATAAATAATTATTTAAGGTACACCAACGACTAAGGTGATTTAGATCATCTTGAAGTTGTGCACTATTGGTTGGAGATTTAGTAATACGAAATATTTTCATGTCATCAGCAAATAGTAACATATATGAATTTTTAAATTTAATATCATTTATGTCAAATGAATTTGATGTGTTTAATCTATATTATCTTTTATTTCAGGCAACACTTAAATGTACGTATTTACCTGTGTAATTTCAACCAAAAAATTTTAATGAATACAAATGCAGACTATGGTTGTAACTCGTAATGGATTAAGTCGAACTGATTTCTCTCATTGTACCTATCAAGTTTTAAACTTAAAAATAAAATTACCTTACAAATAATTTTTTGATAATATTACCATATGAGATACGTCAAGTGAGTAGAATTAAATCAAAATCTTCACATGATTCAACTATCAAATTTTATCAAAAAACTATAAAAAATAACTGAAGATAATCCCGTTAAGTTAAATCTAAAGATAAAAAGTAGGTACATGATTTTATATAGGATACACTCTGATCAATTGACATATTTTGTATGCGTGTTATGACATTGTCAATATTGAAACATTATATAGCATAAACCATGGATTTAAACCTAGAATCATAAGAATTAAATATAATAATAATTAACTGAGCTAGGTACTAGCTGTTATTTTAAATTTTCTTCAATTTAACTTTTAACTTAACTGAGTTAACTCAAAATCCAATTAATTTATGAATTTGTTAACTTATTAGCTTTTTTTCAATTAACTTAACTGAGTAAAAAATATCTATTAACTTCCCCATTTTTGAATTTTAGTCACTAATTTTGTACCCAATATTTTCTATACATCAAATTTGTAAGGTTAAAAAGATCTGAGCGATTTGTAACGAAGTTTTCGATTATATTTCAAAAGTTTTAAGGCTGCTTAAGTGCATATTTAAATTTTTCAATACACAAAATTACAATTAAAATACGGCGTATATTGATTATTTTAATAATCCTTAATTACTGCAAAAAATAATTAAATCAGAGTGATGATGAAAAGAAAAAAAATTTCCAGTTACCAGTAGCAGTTATTGTTCAAAATAATTTGTATATTATTCGATTTTATTAAACAGAGTAAATGCTAAAAAGAACAGAATGAATATTTTCGTTATTATTTTTTAAGCTTCATGAAAACACGATTTTCTCATGAGAAGTTTCGACTGGTCAGTGAAAACGTGAAATTTCACATGCCTGCGGCGAAATCCCGCGTGAGTATAGGCCGGACGAGGAATCGATTCCGTCGTCACGTCGTCCGCGGGAAGAGGTCGAGTGACTGTTTCCGTGATGACTTCTCGCGTAGTCCTATTACTACTACGGGTCCCTATTGACTCACCTCTTGAGTATTTTGTATCCCACGCGCGTACCTCGAGTTCCGATCCCCAATCTTTGTGTGTGTGTGTGTGTGTGTGTGTGTGTGTGTACACGAGTGGGTGTTTGTGTGTGTGTGTGTGCGTGTGTATGTTCTTGTATAATTGTAAATTGACTTATCCGAACTAGAGTTCGGTGTGTACACGCACGACGAATTAATCATTCAGGGGCTGCGGTTTCGTCGGTGTCTGGCCAGGAGGCTCACGATTGACATTTTCCGGCAAACTTTCTTTTGTCTCGTTTGTGTACATTGCGTGCACTCGGTATACAACAGCACACGGTACTCGGTACAAAAGCACCCACCCTTCCCTCCCATCCCCTCCCCCTCGGGCTACGGCAAATAAATCTCCTCCCCGTTCGACCGCCGTCGAAGCCCCGAATCCGCGAGTCGTCCGTTTAGAGTTTAGACGCACCGCAAACTGCGCGTGACACTCGGATGTCGGATATATGGTACGGTGAGAATTCCGTGACAGTATATAGTGCAGGAGGATTCGCGACAATCGAGGTCCAACGCGCGGAAGGCGACAAATTTTCAAAATATGTCACTTGCTTGCATATCGTGTTATTTTCATTTAATTAGTAAAAATTAAATGAAAAATAGCTTTCTCACAAACTTGGAAATCTATAGTAATTCAAAAAAAAACTTATTAAGTCCATTCTGAGATAAATCCGAACCCTTTTTACTAATTATTCGAATTTTTAATGCTAATACTTGATTCTCAATAAGTGGTTTCATTGTGTTTTGATAAAAGTCCACCAATTGGAGAATTATTTTGGGCTAAGCAATGCATAGGACGAGTATTCTAAGTGAAAAAATTTAAAAACAGCGAAAATATTATGCCTAGCCTCTGAAATTCTCTAAACCGAAAAAACTCTATGAAGAAAACTATAATTGTATAGAGATTACAATTAACTAACTCTAACTCTTCCAATACTTTTCAGAGTATAATAGCAATTGTACACGAGTTTAAAATTTACAAAAACTGTTTGAGGTCAGGAAAGACAATGTTTCTCATTTAATGGCTTATTTTATTAAATTTAATATTGTATAGACATTTAATATAATTTTTCACAAGTATCTCGTTTATTAAATAAATAAATTTTATTGTTTTTAAACATCCGGTCTTTTTAACAAATATTACATTCTACTACTCGTATTACTACTATATAACTACTGATATAGTGTTTACTATGTGTTTTAATTATAAAAAAATATTAGAAACGCGTAAGATACACGAGAAATATTGTGGAAAGAGTGATTTAGTCGCAATAAATTTTATATTTTTCATAAAAATGTAAGATATTTCTTAGAGAGTGAGCTCATTTATGTTTTAATCAATAAGCAACTATAATGATATTCATTTAAAACAAAAGAGAACTATACGTAACTCTTTTTTGTACTCACTAATAATTAATTAATGTACAATAGAACTTTTTTGTTCTCAACCATAATGTACAATTTTCTGGAAGTGATATCAATAGCCTAAAATAATTATTGTAAAAATTATAAAAAAGTATTTCAATGTTCAATTATCTCTTGTTTACTCAATCAGCATCAAATTAGCTTACTGTAACGTGGTCAATATGACCTGTTGCGATATTCAGATATCCAGGGAAAGGTTTCTGGTCCTTGTGAATAAGTTTTCCATAGCTTTAAAGGTTGAGCACTATGGAAGAAAGAAATTAATCAATAAACACATCAATTATTATATTATTATTATTTATAACAATTAAGGTACATTAAGGTATTTCAAGATGTTTGTCGATAATAATTGTAGATTTGCGTTCATTCTGATGGTCTTGGTCTAACTACTGTGGTGTGTGTAAATTTAACATGCGTATAGTCAAAAAGGTCGAGTATAAATATAATATTTTGATGTAGGTCGAATCTATAATGTGTTGTACATGTAGCATTTTATATGTATACGATATAACAATTGTTACAGCACTAAATTAAGAAATTGAATTGTAAATACTATTCATTGCAAACAAAAATTCAAACAATATTACATACTATATAGCAATCGTGCCATGATAATTAAATAGTGTGCACCTGTTTATTGTTAATCATAATATTCAAACTACTATTAGGTTGTTTATTTATTTCATTTTATTGCACTATATTAATGTATTTATCGTATCAGTGATAACGCGTAATGTACAAAAAACGTTTTTGGTCTAACAAAATAAAATATTTTTTTAGTTCAATAAAATCTTTGATAACGAAAACGTTCAATGGACTAATACAAAAACAAAAAAAAAAAAAATTGTACGGTTTTATTACAAAGAACTGTTTTGTATTTCATATTTTTGTTGATATTAATAATCACTTATCACTTTATGCTTAAAAAACTGACTATTTGTTTAATATTCGAATATTATAAAATGAAAGTGTTTTGAATAATTCAGACAGAAGTATTTTGTTCTCGTTCCTTGGATTATTAATTTATCGACGTGAAAATTGTCGTGTGACCCGACACGAATGTAAACATCAGATCTAGTAGTAACTAATAAAATATTTAACACTCAATGTTTGTGTTTTAAAATAAATTGCATTGTAATTGTATGATATTACAATATTATACTGGTTCCTAACTACTTAATATCAATATATAATTTCCAGTTTCAAACTTAGGAAGAACCCTTTTCTAACAAGTTTTTGCAAATGTTGAATACAGTTTTTAGAATATTTTTTGATTTTAACTTTTATTGTGTGACATGCAAAATATAAAATAATATTTACAATATGCTCATATGAGGTATACTTGATATTTATTTACAGTACATTAAATTAGATTCAAGTTGTAAATAAGTGGTTTGCTGTTTAATTTGAAGAAACAATTTAATAATAAGACGTGAGTGAATACAGTTAATCAGCTAACAAGCCACAATTTACGTTTCAAACGCTTTGGAGGATCATGTGGGTAGTGACGTATTTAGGGGGAAGTGGGAAATTGCCTTGAGCAGCAAATTTGAAAGGACATCACATTTTTATTTCAATAATATTGACCGAAAAAATATTAAGCAACACATTATTAGTTATTACATAAATACTAAATAAGTATATTATGTTCTATTTAGTATATGCAATTACACATCTTAATTATATATTGTTATTTTTAAACATTAAAACATTTTTATATTGATCACGAAAAAAAGATATTAAAAATATTTAAATTTTGGGAGCAACAGATTGTAATGTATGCAGGAAACCAATTCTCTAAATACGCTACTGCACATGAAATGATGTCGGACGAATTTTAAAAAAGTCAGACATGCTTTGCACGACGGGTGAGATTCTCTTGACTGGTGTATTGAATTTTAAAGAAACGATAAATCATTTCTTCAATAAAACGATTCTGAACGAATGAAGTTAATAATATAAAAAATAAATGAGAAAAAAAAATGTTAGAAAAATGTCCAAAATTTTTTTTTTTCACATTTCCAAAATTTTCTTGCACCAAAATCTTTCTTATATGATTTTCTATCTATGTTATCTAAATACCAAGGTATTTTTATAAAATGTATTATTAATAAATTACCTTTTAAACTTTTAATGAAACAATAAAGTTAACATCTAAAGAATTATATATTAACTATTTAAGTATTAATTTTACTTTATTAGCCAAATTAAATTTCGAACTATTAAATTGATGGATGATGGCTAAACTGAAATGAAACAGCATTTTAGAAAAATAATTATTATTTTCCAAATTGCTTAACTGCTCTTAGTTTGTTTACAAAAAGCCTGAAAAGTAGTAAGCCAATTGTGTAAAAAATCCATTAATTCCAAATTATGGGCTACCTCTTAACAAAAAACCTAATCTTTTCGCAAAAAAGGATTTTCCATATGGGCTATGACATATACATGCATATATATATATATATATATATCATAAGTGTAACTTGGAAAACATTTTTGGAGGGACTAATATGTTTGTTTTATTGATTTAGCCCCCAAAAAAGTATTAACCTTATGTAATTCTCATAAATCCTGGGGGGCTAAGAGGAGTTTTGAGGGGGCTTAGACCCCTCAAGCCACCATCTAATTGCGCCTATGATATATATATAAGCAAAATATTTACTTTCCAGTCACTTTTGTGGGAGGGGTTCTATCAATTTCCACCACACTTTTTTATAATATTGTAATGGTTAGTACTAGAAAAAATTAACTTGTGATTATTTTTTTCAGAATTTTTTAAGGACCTGAAGTCCGAAACGAGCCCTTAAAATACCTAACCCTTATTTGCAACATACCATATCTGAAAGCCATATTAACCAATTTTAATTCTGCATCCCTCATATTTTTTTTTTTTTTTTTTTATTTCTAGTTTTCATAAAAAAATAGATCTGTAGAGCTGAACATTTTTTTTAGAAAATATGATATTTATTTCAAAGTCCCTAATGAGAGCTTTTTAAATTTGATGTTGTCAATAAATATCATATATTTTTATCATGACATATTATGTATCTTATAAACATTTCATCTTGTCCAAATTGAATGTCCTAATAGTATGTTTCATTTTAACTGAGATTTCACTCGTTCAGTTTAATTTAATTGACATCGGCTGTCGATACATGGAAATATTTTAGTATGCTGGATTTTTCTACAAGTGTTCGTCGTTTGTGACTTTCGATGGATCGAGAAAAAATTGCTTTTTCGGAGCACTCGTAAGGACTAAGGAGCAATAGGCGATGGTATAATCACAGGAAGTCGACAGTGGGTCGAGGGTCGCAAACGTTCCCGTTTCCCTCCCGTTGGATCCAATATCGTCCGGTAATCGGGGATTTGGAGGCCATAGCGGTTTTTATGTCAATCGACGGCGGACCACATGTGCGGCGGCGAGCGGATATTGCATTTGTTTTTTTTTTTTTACGTTTCCAAACAAACGGACGCGTCCCGGGGCTGAAACGGTCCGACCGTATTCGCGCGCGCGGTAATGCGCGTGTCGTTTTTCAAAACCCGTACCGGCAGAATAAAACGAGCGTAGATTATAGAAAATTCATATAGAAATGGTCTCGGAATATATTACGTATAATATTATGTGTGCGCCGCCCGTGTACGAGCGAATTCATCCGTGTAAGAGAGAGAGAGAGAGAGAGACTGTAGGTAAAAGTGTATACATATACGCGTCGCATTCGAAATAAATAACCGTAGGAGTAAAAAGGCGTATTTTTTTTTTATTATTTATTTATTTATTTTTTGTATTTCTCTCTCTCTCTCTCTCTCTCTCTCCTTGAGTCGTAACGATAATCTCGCATTGTAAGCTCATGAAATGCATTGGAATTTAAATTGAAATCGAAAACTTACCCGCGAGTATCGCGACAACAAACACGAATCAATTTTTATGGAAAAACGTTATCCGGTAAAAAGTCTCGTGTGTGACATCTATTTGTGTATATTATTATATAAAGAAAAATATCATACCGAATAGAATATATTACAATATTGCGTACGGTTTAGTATTTTTCACCCGATCGTTTGCAGAGTATGTTCGATCCGTGTCTATGAAAACTATTATAATATTTTATGCAATTATTGTGGTTAGCCCGACGCCGTTCGTTCTTCCATCAACAATAACGGACGAGAACACGTCAGTAATAACTGTAAAAAAATATAGTAAAATATTTCGGCTATCTCGTCATTTTTTCCCTTTCTTCTATTCTATGTGAACTACATTTTGATATTCTATGCTAAGGGTCGGCTGAATTAAGTATATATCCGGCATTTTTTATTTTATTTTTCTTATATGTATACATTTTCATAAAGAAATTTTTGTTCAACATTTTCAACAGCAACTATTCGAATCACAATTTGCCCCTAGATGGTACTTTTAAGAGGTCAATTTTCAAAATTCTCAATAATTTTCCCAAAATTTAGGAAAAACTTCCCAAAATTTAACTCAAGAAGACTAGAAAACAATATATTTTTAACCTAGACTTCATGAAACTTTAAATATAGTCAGAAATGTTCTGGCACGAGAAAATTTGATTTTTGAAATTAAAAATTTGAATCGTTTTCCTACACTTTTTTTCTTGTCAATTTTTTTTCTTTTTTATAGTGAAATATAAATCTGACCAAGAAAAAAATATTTTTGTTGTTGTTATAACAAATCATAATTTTTAGGGAAAAATTGTCATGAATTAGCTGAATCTCCGCTGAAAATTATCTTACCGAAAAAAATGATTTATTGTTTCTTTAATATTGAATACACCCACAAGAGTGTTTCACTCTAAGAGCCAAGTATACCAAAGGTGAGAAGTACGTCCTTTTTAAACTATTTTTGACGTACTTTTTTACAACTAGAAATTGATTGTGAATCATTAACTGGAAAAGAGTTTATAAAAAAAACATACTTAACACCACGGATATTCTTCGCTCAACGAATATGAGTGCTAGTTGTGTTAAATTTTAAAGAAACGATAAATCTCTAATTAAAAAATTATTAGCAGAGTTTCAGTTTATGAAACACAATTTTATTTAATAAATTATGATGTATAATATTAATACAAAAGTTATTTATTTTTTACCTAGCCTAGTTTTAATTTCACAATTAATCGAGAATAAAAAAAAAAAAAATGTATGAAAAAAAAAAATTATAAATTAAAAAAAAAAAAAGTAAAGTATAGACAAGAAAGCCGGACATAATTTGCACCACAAACACTATTCGCTCTTCAGGTCAGGTACTCTTGGTGGGTGTTTAGAATTTTAAAGAAACGATAAATAATTTCTTCAATAAGATAATTCTGAACGAAAGAAGTTAATAGTACTTATAAAAAACAATAATCGCCGTCATTTTCAACACACCCATCAAGACTATCTGATCCAAAGAGCGAAGAATATTCATAGTGCGAAGTATGTCCAGCTTTCTTGTCTATACTTTACTTTTTTTTATTTAATAAATAAATAAAAGGAAAAAATAATTAATAAGAAAAAAAAGTGTTTGAAAAATGTCAACTTTTTCTAATATATGTTTAAATTTTCATAAAGTTTGGATCAATAAATAATGGTTTCCTCCGAGTGTTTTTTGTCAAATTTTGGATAGTTCTAAACTTACCCACCCAAACTAACACTGGTATTGATTTATCGAGTAAAAATCATTCTATCATCGATCTATAACGTGATAATATACTAAAAAGTTTACGTGACACGATTTTGGTGCAAATCGCGTTCAATTATATCCATATTCCTTACACGTACACATACGCACACACGCACTCATACACACATACGTCTACAAACGTAATACATATAGCACTAAACACAAGTGATTCGACGTGTATCGATGTTGACGGTGAACTAAATAGGCACCTCATCGGGTCACCCCGTGCCAGGCGTCGTCGCGGGTTTACAACAACAATCCATTCACATCGAAACCAGAGAGAGGATTTTATATTTTAAGTAAACCCTGAATAATTCAAGAGATTATTATCCTGACTATTGTGTTTTCCCGTCCACAGAAGTGTTCAAATACAATCGCGAATCACATAATATTTTCGAGAGAGAGAGAGAGAAATAACAAGTACACACCCCGTATATATTATAATATTATATTTCAGATGGGATGTGATGAGTGGATACCAGGAGAATGCGTAGTATACAGTATTACTGTATTATTATTACCATTAAACTCGGGGAATTATTATACGGTGTGATAAAATGATAACGCGAGAACTTGCACAGTACTACGTTGGTGTGCAGTTCTTTACTCGTCGTTATTTTTATTTTCGTCGATAATAATGAGATCAATTCGAACGAAATTTTCAATATCACTAGAGGTGTGTTGATGGTGATGACGGTGGTGTATTGTTGTGTTTTCAGATGCTCGAACCATAGTGGTTGTGTGTGGTGAAGGAGGGGCACGTCATTAACGCACCGTTTTGATTTCTTACGCACCATAAGAAATCAAAAAAGAATTAAAAGAAAAAAAAAAGAAAGAGAGCTCGAGACACCGGAGAAATAATGGCTAAAACTTTCGTCTCTACAACAATAATCTTTATCCGTCGAACTTTAATCAAAAACAATATTATTTATAATTTATTTCTCGGAGGGTCGCTTTGTAATCCCGTGCCGTTGCGACGTCGTTGTCGAAAAAAAAAAAAAAGCAAAGACAACGGGAATAAGGAAAATCTATTATACGTAAATAATCGAACGAACTCCCCGGTTAAGTGCCGGGGACCGAGGGTTGGCTGATGGTTGGTGGTGAGGGCAGGGGTGGGGTTAGGGCAATCGAACTGGAGACGATGGTTCCAATAAACATTCACTTATGAAGTACTTACGAAAACAAAATAATATGTCCTACGTTGATATATATATATATGCTATAAATTTATTTTTATTTTTTTAACGACTCGTATTTGCGAAAACTTTTCGTCACGGCTCGGTGCGGTTGAAATGTGTGGTTAGACCCGTCACTGCGAGTTGGCCTGTAGACGAAGGAGGATTTTTTTTTTCTTTGATTAATTCAAATGCTTTTTTTTTTTTTGTGGTAACCGCAAGCGAGACCGCTCGTACTTCAAACTTTTTTGGACCCAACTGATTTGGTTATTTTCTAGTACCAACGGCAAATTTCCATAGGATTACTTGGCCATGTTATGACCCGTTAAAAGTAGGAATGTTCTTATTATTTTATGAGTATAATGTTCGTCTAGTTTCAATAGAGACTCTTTTTTCCTTTTTTCTTTTTTTTTTTTTTGGAATATGATCAGGTTATCTCCGAAATATAGATAATATCATTCATGATTAAAATGAAAAGAAAGGAGATTTATAAAATTTTACTAAAAGTAACATGCTACTTGATACTTTCCTCTAAAACAAAAAACTGTGAATTATAAATTTGTTTTGATAAAACTTTTCTAAATTACTACATACGACTTTTTTTTTTTTTAAATTAATATTGGAGGTAAGTCATTATTATTATGATCATTATTGTATTGTTGTCGATCCTGAACCTCTCTGTAAACTTGTATCCACCTTGGTCATCATGACGGGGGTTTAACCAATCACTGATCGCATGGAATAAATATATCCCCAGTTTTTTTTTTTTTTTAGTACCTAAGTGTAATAATGTAATGATCGGTACCGTAACATCATGATTCACGATATCTTATCAAAATCATGTTATCATAAGATATTGATTATTACTTTACTGAAATAATATATTTTAGTAAGTATTGGGGACGCGTGTATAGAAGAACTTTCGTGTTTTTGAAAATATTTACCTTGCGCGACTAAATAGTAACTGAGGTTAATTCTATAATATGTGCTTTATTTAATTTTCCAAAGATACATAGATAATATTGAGGTGTACCTGATAAATGTATACTATCAGTGACGTATCGAGGTAAGCGGAAGATGGAGGATTTATCCCTCCATAGACCTTATTTTACAATTTTACAACACAATTAGTCCAATATTAGTGTTTTTGAGAACAAGCATATACAAATAGTTCTGACTTTAAAATTTTCCACGTGAGAAAATATTATCTTACCTTACTATAAGGTTATAAAAAAATTGTTTTAAATTGATTTTTGTGAATACCAAGATATTTAGCATTTTTATTTATAAATGTAATATGAAAACACAATTAATTTAGACTTAAGGTGAATAGCATGAACAAGAAGACATAATTACATGTTGGAACTAAATATGAAATCAATAAAAATAATAACATCATTATTAAAATAAATGTAATTCATTATTAATTTATTATTATTATTATTATTTTTTTTTTTGTTCAATTATTCGAAATTATAGGCTAAACGTAGTGGATCTATAAATATCATCGTTATTACATAATTTACAAAAATAAAATCAACTTCTAAGAAACCACTATGAATGTTTTTTTCAAATTTTTAATAATAATCATGTCTTAAATACTGTTCACTATGATTAATTATATCATTCACAATAATAAACTGACATTGTAATATAATTTTGAATTATTGACGATGTTTACCAGCCGCGAACAAAATTAACAAATAATGTGGTAAATACGTAATTCAAACAGCAAGTGACGGGTTAATAAAACTTACTAGATATGAAAAAAAAAAAAGATAAGAAAAACTTTTTTTGTTTCCAACCCAAAAATACTTTTATGTTTAACTAATACTTTTACACTTTTAAATTGATATTATCAAAGTAAAATATTTAGATCCCAAAACGGGATTTAAAATAAAATGTTGACATTTATAATGTATTGATATGAAGACGTGAAAATGTAATACAAAAAAACCAATGTGTATTACTAATGGTACTAAAAAAAATTCAAAAACTGCAATAACCTTCTTTTTATTAACCGTTTGAAGTAGGCATTTTGACGGAAATCATTAGTTCACATAAAATTACACAATTCACAAAATAATTGGTTAAATTTAAAATTTTACAAGATAATGATTGAAAAATAAAAAAGAAAAATTATTACAAATTTACTAGGAATACCGAAATGAATATTATCTTGAAATCAATTTTAGTTATTTAGTTATTAATCCAAAGCTAATAGTTATAGAAACGTGATAGTCTCCAAAGAATCATAATGTTTAATTCTAGATCATATTTTATATAAGTTCCTTCAAAACCATAACAGGTATTATATTATTTATTTTTATTTATTTATAACAATAGATGTACAGTAATATATTATATATATATATATAGATAATTGATAAACCGTAATAGGTATATAATTGAAAAAAAAAATTAAAGTCGTAATGGCGCTCGGTAGACAATACGTTTAAAAAACAGTCATGTGATTAAATAAAAAACACGTTCATGATGGTAGTTTGTATTTTCTTGTTTTTTTTTTTTTTTTTGTGCATTTCATTCTCCGTCAGAATATTATTCGACTAGACAAAAATCCCGCGTTCGGTAAAAACGTGTACGTGACGTTTTCCGTTTTCTGCGGGTGATGAATTAACGGGTATGACGCATGTATAATAATATGTATATGCGGAGAATTCGCACGAGGCCCGAGGGAAAAGCCGTTTACGTGGAACGTTTGTGGAAAAACTGTTACGACATAAAAATAAAATACACGTGACATATATACACCAGTGTATGAGTATTTTATAATATTTTGCGATTTGCCGGTCGTGCGTTCGGTTGGAAATCCCACGACAACAACTTACTACGATACACGGGAGAAAACGACAATATCATCGTCATTAAAATTGTAACTTAATTGTTTATTTCTGTTTTCTTCTTCCTATTTTTAGATTCTGAACAAAGTGAAGAAGCTAGTGTTTTTACAATGATGTTTATTTTTGTTTTTTCCGTGTACAACTTTTCATATGGAAATACTTGTCCAAAAATTTTGATCAGTAACTTTTTGAAACCGGACTTGCCTCTAGATGGTACTTTAGAAAGGTCATTTTTTGAATTTCTCAATTCTTCAATTTTTTTTTTTTTTTTTTTTTAAAAAACTAACCAAAATTTTAAAATAAATA
>JAIPRM010010805.1:0-13449 GCA_025469315.1 Stegophylla sp. TES_Ste_2020
ATTTTGGGTAGTTTTTTCCAAAAAAAAAATAGAAGAATTGAGAAATTCAAAAAATGACCTCTTTAAAGTACAATCTAGAGACAAATCGGGTTTCAAAAAGTTATTGATCGAAACTTTTGGACAAGTATTTCTATACGAAAAAGTGTTAACAGAAAAAAAAGAGAAAAAAAAATAAAAAAAAAAAAATAAACATCATTGTAAAAACACTAGCTTCTTCACTTTGTTCAGAATCTAAAAATAAATGAGAAAAAAAATTCTTGCGCCGAAATCTTTTTTATATGATTTTCTATCTATGTTTAAATTTTCATATAGTTCGGATCAAAAAATGATGGTTTCCGAGTCGTTTTTATCAAATTTTGAGTAGTTTTTTCTAAAAAAAATAATTGAAGAATTGAGAAATTCAAAAAATGACTTATTTAAAGTACAATTTAGTGGCAAATCCGGTTTCAAAAAGTCACTGATCAAAACTTTTAAACAAGTATTTCCATACGAAAAGTTGTACACAGAAAAAAAAAATAATCATTGTAAAAACACTAGCTTCTTCACTTCGTTCAGAATCTAAAATGTTAATAAAACAATATTATATTAAATAAATTTTATTAATATATAACAAAATATTTTAACCGTTCGTTTTATCGATTTTCTCACTTAACCGTAGTATTTAACAATTGATGTTTACAAAGAAATCAAGCGAATCTAAGATTCCCAATACATCTGCTAGTCCATCAGTATAACATTAATATATCTCTGTATAAAAATATTCAAATTATTATATTTTCTGGAAGAATTTTTTTCATTATCAATGATGAAAAAAATGTGGATAATAAATAATTATTTTTTTCCACTTTATCAATGGGTTAGTGTATGATTTGAATTTAATCACGATTATTCATTTACAGATATTGGACATTGTAACACACTTCAGCTGTTCAGAGTTCAAAATAAGTTGAATCAGAACGGAAACAATCTGCAGTGGTGTCTAACATCTATAAATTGTCGACATGATGACGAGTACGTATTTTCACGGTTTCATCTCGTGTCTTACAGTCATTATCGGTGTCTTAATAGTCGATTACACCGGTGCAGAAGGCACAAAACCGTTCATTAATTACGGGGAGCTGAAACGGACGCTAACAAATGCCAAGTCGGTATGGTTGGACGGAAAGCGAATAAATTTGCGTGAATGGCTACCGAATGTCGTCGAAAGAGACGACGTTATAAACGAAATAGATGCAAAAATTATATACTCGTTTGTGAAATGCGAAAGTGCACATTTGATATACCCTATTGTGGAATTTATTTCGGAGAAGGACAAGAAGCAAACGAAGGCCACTAATTTGGAATTATTAAACGAAGAATTAAAGCGCGTCATATCTATACTGTTCGAGATTAGACATCATTATCCGTCTCTTCGTTCGACCGAACCATATTTCATGAAAACGCTGTTAATGACGAGTTTCTACGTGGACGGTTTGACTTTGGCGAGAAATGACATTGAAACTATCACAGAACTAAATGCGGATGGATATCACACAATACTTCCGTCAGATACACTGAAAAACATGGATCGCGTTTTATTACAAATAGTTAATCTATTCGAAGGGTTCACGCTGGAACACTGTTTTCCCAGTGAAAGCAGTAAAAAAAGAAATAGTAAAAAAAATTTGATCGACCGTTTGAATGATTTACGCCAGTTCCTTACGGCCATCGTTTCTTTGCAGACCACTGTCCCTCAGTACTCACTCGTCAACATGGATAGTATCAAGCTGAAGAATTGCATGGAGAATAATGTTCAGCACACAGAAAATAGTAGTTTAATAGCGTTTTGCGACAAATATTTAAAAGCCCCTTACACAAAGAAAATCGGTCTTAAAAACATAACTATCGAATCGATGTTTGATCTTATCAAATACTCGTATGGCATTGAACCCATCTATGAATATATGATCGCGGTTTATAAAGTAATAATGAAATTAATGTACAGATTGACGTCGAAAGTCTGGGACAACGGTCAATCATTAGACGTATCATGGTGTAATGAACAAATTTCACTGTTAAAATCGATGGATTTTCCCGTTGAAATGATAGATAATTTTGAACTTGCGTTAAGGGTGGATCAGCATAAGGATTTTATCGAAAGTGAAGGATCTAAGGCCGGAGACTCTTTTGATATACTTGCGATCCGCATTACCAATTGGACGTTGGATAAAAACGAACTGATAGATTTCACATTGTCGGATTTGATGAATAGTATTTTAGACGTTGAGCTTAAATACTTTTGGTGGACATTCAATACATTACATAAAGAATACGTGAAAAATTCAGATATTATATACGATACGTCTTTGAATTATTTTCCTGGAGATTTTGAAACAAATAAGTGGAAATGTGATTCACTCATCGATATTTATCTCAATAGCTTGGATGTAGAATTGAAAAAGAGCTTCTGTGAAATAGAGGAAGGCAGAGCCTCTGTCGTCGAATGCTCGACCAAAGTTCGTACCTTTAGTATAGCCCTTTCAAATTATTTACTCGAAAAATCTAAGGAATTGATTCGAGACGCAGAAGATTTATGGAGTTACGATGACCTTGATAAGATTATTTTGGCTGCGATTATTAATTTGAGGAAGGAATTTGTAATAATTAATGAAGACATGATAAAAAATCAAAACGAATTGGAAAATGTAAAACGATTATTTTTGCGGGATGGAGAGATCTTAATTCGAACAATTGACGTATTTCTGAATGTACTCGATAACTACCAAATAAAAAACTGCAATATTATGAATAATCGGAAAAGTTTTTCTTCTAACATTTTTAAACGCATATCGCAAAGTTTTAATTGTGTACAGTTTACTTCAAGTGGTGGATGTAAAAAGAATCAAAGGAGCGAAAATTTAAAAAAGCGTAGTATTCCTAAACGTTTTTATGACTTGAAAATATTGACGGAAAAAAATAGTGATATGATGAGATTGTTTGCTGCAAAAAGTACATATTTTAATTGGCACGGAGAAATGAAGAGCTTACATGACATACGAGATGAAATTTCCAAAAACATGTTGAACATTTACGATTTGGTTGAATATCAAATGTTATATTCAAATTGGATTATTTATTTATTTTATAGAATGTGGCATGTTTTATTGGACCAGATGTTTCAAAATCGCAATGGTACATATATATTGGTGGATAATTACGATGAAGCAATACAGAGTTTAAACAATTTTTACTTAAATCTATTTTCAACTTTAAATCAATCATACTTTTCATCAAATTTATTAGTTAATCAAATTTTTCAATCACCTAATATAGTGGTTGGAGATTATATGATAGAGTTAGCTGAAAAGGAAATTATAGGTCCAATGAATCGATTACTTGGAGTCATAGAAGCAAATCAACTAACAGTGAACGATGTAGATAATTTGATGCAGAATAGTCACACACATTACAATTGGTACGATATGAAACCGTTTTCAAAATTGTATACATTGATATCCGTTAATGTGGATAAAATAAAAAAACATTTTATTTATATAAATTCATTTCAGAAGTTTATTTTATAAACGATATGAAATATACACGTTTAACATTATTTTATACATTTAAGTCATAGTGTTTAAAAGTCAGTTGTTAGATAATTTATAATATTGTGTCCTTAATAACTATAATTAGTCACAATGTTCTTTAGGGAATATATATTTAAATAAAAGTATTTGATAACAAGTGTTAATTTATTGATAATAATAAGGGTGTTACATTTCATGTAAATTATTTTCTTTTAAAAATAAAATTATTCAAATCTTCGGATTGATTTTATAGAAGTTGTATTAAGTCATTTTTAATAATAAATAATTTTTGAGCATGTATTACGTTTTAGATAATTTACATCATAATCAAATTGTAAATTTTTTATCTAGAAATTCACAACTTTTGTGATATAATCAGCTGGTTGATAAAATTTCACTTCTCAATACCAAATAACAATGTCATCCACATTCCACATACGTCAGAGAAAATATGTATTTCATAATTTCATTGAAATATTTCAATGGAATTTATTTGTATGACTTGCTCACGAATAAAAAAATTTTAATTCAGGTTTTACGTCTAACTATGGTCCTTATAGTAAATCGAGTTCAAAGTAATTGTTAACAGGGAAACGTCTAAATATCAAAATTACTTATTTGGACAATTTCAAATATACATAGTGAGTATTTTATACTAAGTCTTAGATTTAATTAATTACATTGGAACTACTACCAATTCATTTTATACAATAACAACTATATGTTTATCAGTTTTTACTAAATCAATCATCATAAAAACTATCTTAGTGCATATTAAATGTCCGTTGATACTGCTTGATTAAAAGATCTTTCCAATCATAAGGTAAATTTTGTTCGCTTTCATGTAACCACCTAGTTGTTACTAAAAAAAAAAAAAAAAAAAAAAATCAATATATTTATCTGTTATTAGTGTCATATCATATCATATCAGTGTCATCCGTGGTATTTAGACTACAAATATGCTACTAGTTACCTTCGCGGTTCCTACCTAACTTAACCTAACCTAACCAGAAAATAAGATAACGGGAGGACTCAAAAGTCATATTATTCTACATGTTCTTCATTTATATTGAAGACCAAGCTAGAAATCTAAGTTACACAATGGTGAGTTTAAAAATTGAAAAATGAAAATGCATATTACACACATTTGATCATCCGTTTAGAATATAATTCTTATCTAAAAATTTGAATAGTTTCAATAATGATAAATGCAATGTACCTATGCTTTTGGTATCTAAAAAACATTTCTCATATCATTAATTTAAGTGATGGAATGAATTGTTTTTTTTTTTTTCATATGATCATAATCATGATATTAGATAATGCAAGTCTCGAGTTCTGATTAAAAATAATAATTCGCCCATTTAAATAAAAAAAAATAAAAATAAAAAATAGCTATATCATACAAATATGAAAATGTTACATACTCCATTTGTTTCCTTTCAGTACAGGACAAGCCCCATGAAGGGTATCTCGGTCAACATTACCATTAGACACGTTCAGATTATGAAATACTAGAGCAGCTCCTTTTTCTGCTGGCGAAACGATGTTCAACAAAGGAAATACTGTGTGTCCTCCATATTCAACGTCATTCAACTAAATAACAAATCAATGTATTATTTATTGATTCTCGTGATCTAACGAAACGCGCAATAATTACTTACATAAAACAATACTGTCGCTATTCTGCACCCTAAATATTCAAATGACGTTAATCCCTGCAATGATAATAATTATAACATATAAATATAATCAAAAGCTCATAAATACAAGATTTAATTAGAATTTTCGAATATTAATATAATACATTATTTAAAGACGGAGTAATTAAAAATTTCACATGATTTTTAGTGAAAAAATTTGGAAAAAATATGAACCGATTTACTGGAGATACTGAAGAAAGGATTTTATCTTATACGAATTTTAATATCTACATATTAAGACATGAAAATTTAATACAGATACATCCATATTGTGTATTATTAACTACTTAAATTTTTTACAAGTGTTTTAAAATAGAATTTTGACGGTTTACATATGTCCAAATACCAATTAATTGACCGTAGATGATTTGTTTCTTATAAAAAATAAATTTTTATTGTTTTTAATATTTTAGTAAAAACATAATATATTATCTGACATTTATAACTCGAAAAAAACGATAAAAAAAAAAATGCCCAACACTATATTGAATACATTTTTTTTTTTTTTAAATAACTTAACAGAAAATTATAATTGTATATTAACTAGATATGAAGCTCCGCTCAGAAACGTTTTATAGAAAAAATGATCGCTTTATCGCTTTATTAAAATGCAATACACCAACCAAGAGTATCTCACCCGAGGATCGAAGAAAATCAATGGTACCAAGTTTGTTTCGCTATTTCAAATACCATTATTTTTGTGAAAGGTATAAAACGAATATTTACTTCGATAGGCGTACACTAACTTAACAAACGAGATTTAATGCACGCGTATTGCCGTACTTCAAGAGAAAATATAAGGACTAACAATAAATTCATTGTATTGAATTTACATGATCTCTGCAGGACATTTCGTCGTAGTGAACATTGTAATGACCGCCCAAACCATAATTGACTATTTGATATAGCTCAGCGGAACCAGTTGAGAATTCGGTAAACGAACGAATGCGCGCGTCCAATGAATGCAGCTGCCTTTTAGCCATTTTCTCTGACATCGTAACTGTTTCGCACGAACGAAGCCTTTCATCAACTCTTCCTTCCGGGTAATCCGTGTGGCCAACTCTCGCGTAAAATCTCTGAAAAAATGATTTTTGAATTTACCATCTCCTTTTTTTTTTTTTTTGCTTAGATGCATCGAGAGTCAGCGACGTATTTAGGGTACTTTCTAATTCGCCGTCTTTCCCACCCCATACCTCTTAAAAATTATTCTTAAAAAAGTGTGTAATTCGCTCGTCGGGTGGGATTCTCTTGACGGGTGTATAGAATTTTAAAGAAACGTTAAATCATTTTTTCGATAAAACAATTCTGAACGGAGAAAGTTAATAATATAAAAAAAAAAAAAAAGCAAAAAATTCGGACTGCCGAGTTAGAATTAAACCCCGGCACTGTTACGACGGTATAGTCGTTCCACTGCTCACGCTAACATAGTTAAATATTCCATTAAAATAGCAAGTATTTATTATAATAACCGAAAACATTGAATTTTCAAAATAGAATAAAATAATTAGAAAACTATTATTATAAGAATTTGTCCGTACTTTCTCAGATTTTTTTTTCAACAAACCTTTGTAAAATGTTTGATTCTCAGTTCGCTCAAAATTTTATTACACCAAAATATTTGCAATGAAATTTTTTATCTAGCCATCAAGTTTCAAAACAATCGGTATGGCCAATTTTCTTTTATGTACATTAAAGTGTGTAATTTTAAGTGAAACTCACAAATTTCGTTGAAATTCAAACTTCAAACGGTTATAAAATATTATTAACTTCTTTCGTTCAGAGTCGTCTTATTGAAGAAATGATTAATCGTTTTTTTTTTTTTTTTCTGTAAATTCTACACACCCACCAAGGTGGTACCAACAGTATCTGACCCGCGTGGCGAAGAGTGTCAATGGTGCGGACTTCTGGACTCACTTCCTTGAAAGCTACTTTTTTCAATTTTCTAATTTCGTTCTCGTATATAACGTCATGATATATTTTTATATACGGTTCACTGTTTACGTCTTCTTCTTTAAAAGGCATCAATTTTCGATAATGAGAGTTTTTGGATTGATATCGACATTTGGAATTTTTCGTCAGCGTTAATTTCGATTCACCACGTTTACATAATTCTGCAAATTTTATATGAATCCATCCATAATCCTTTGACTGCGGTAATATTAGTAGGTAGTTGAATTTCACGGTCAAAATTAATAAGTTTGAAAATTCTTCATTGTCATTTCTCGTACTTACGTGGTCATACATCTCCATTGTTTTCAGCATCTTGTATTCATCCATATTCGACAAGTGATTTCTCACGAGGGAATAACAATTCATCAACTCATCGATACCCTTTGGATGACTTAATCCATTTGACCCTATTAAACGTGTAAACGAAGATCCTGGAAAATTACTCGTATTATAGTTAATGTCTCCGAAAAATAATTACACATTATGCCATAGTCTTTCATAAAAACGTTAAAGGTTCATTGCACTAATTAAATTTAACGATAACCGATAGTAATGCGAAGGTAATCAAAATATAAAATGTGCCATTAATGACTGTATGTTAGGGTGACCATACGTCCCGTTTTATACAGGATTGTCCTTTATTTCGACTCTGTGTCCTATTGTCCTGACAAACTTCTCTCAGGATACGCTTTTTGTCCAGTGATTTCAGGTTTCTCCCATATTAATCCTGTTTTTTGACTTACCGTTGATTTAAAATGTTTGAAATGAAATTATTTAATAAAATAATGTAAGTATCTAGAAATCTTTTGGGTACCATTAGATCAATTTATAATCGTAAAATGAATTAACAAGTTTTTTTTTTTGAAAGTAAAGTATACAATATTCATGAATAAAGGATTTGAAGAAATTTTAAAAAGTATCAATTTAGTTTCATTATGTTATTTTATGTTTTTCAAAATAATGTTTTTATGTGTTTCAATTTAATCTACAATGAGTAGTTTAAAAATTATACTTTTACCATGATTCAAAAACATACATATGTGATAAATACTTATTTATTTAAAAATATTACGAAAAACATTTTCGTCCTGTATTTTATTTTCTTAAATATGGTCACCCTACTGTATGTATGACTAGGTGGCAAAAATCCTGTTTTGGTCGATCCAATTTTAGTTGAAATCAATTTGACTCTGGTTCGCGTTTTTGGTTTTAACGGTGACAAAATATGTATGGTCAGTGCATTAGAGATTTATTTATCAACATCTCACCTGTGAACACCGATGAAGTAGTATTTACGTATGAATTTAATTTTTCGATATCAACACATTTCGGTTGACCTTCGTTTTTCCACTTTTTGTACGTTTCGATTGCCCACTCCATTACACAGATCGGGTCGTTGTCTTCGAAACAAATGTCCAATAAAACATAACATTCGCATGCTGTGATGAAAAAGCAAATGATTTTCGGCATGAATACTTATCAAGAACGAGAAAAATATGTGATCGTACAGTTCATCGGGTCACCAATAGTTTTGTTCGTATATCTGCCGGCCGCCATGTCAGGCGTAGGAATCGCATAAAACAGTTGTTGTCTTCTCAACGACTGACTTACCCGAGTAATATGATTTCCACTCAGATCTTTGTTCTCGTCGATCGCTCTTAATACTGTTTGTTGAAGTATATTGATTTACATAGTGTTTTAAAACTTTTATGTCAAATTTAAAATTTATGCAATTAAGTAATTGCCACGTTATAATCGATTAAATTTTGATCTATGGACATAAATCGTGTTTATTGTGAACCAACAGGTTATTATAATATTTTGTTTAATGATTTATCACTACCCTTAAATATTCTCCTAAATTCGTGCTGATTCCTGAACTTTGCCAATTAATGAAATCAATTATACAATATTTACTGTTAGTTTTTCATTACCTTATTATTTTATTATATTATATAACACAGAAGCTGGACGTACTTAACACTATGATAATTGTTGTTCTCTCCTCGGGTGGGATGTACATGGTGGATGTGTTGAATTAAAAAAAAAAAAAAAGATAAATCATATATCAAATAAAACGATTTTGAGTGGAGCTATAGTTGATTATAGACGACATTAATTATCAGTTTTATATTGAGTTATGTTATGTTCAACGATTATTACGTATTTGCATTTTATCCGAAATTCGTCTATGATAACGTATTGCCGATATTTTCAATACTTAAATAATATTGTTATTGGAATGGGATGTTACCAAATAATCTGTGTTCATGTAATTATTCGTGAAAATAATTAATTTTGCCGTGTTTTGACGTTTAATGCTATTATGATTAATAATTAGCGAGTATGATTTTAACAAAATATAAGCTGAATAGTAATTACAAGAAAGAGAAATCTGTCATTATTTGTATTAACCGTCATTTAAGTCGTAAGTCTAAAATTTAAACACTTATGAACAATTATTCAGAGAGACAACTTTTGTCAAAATTATGACAGGCGTCAAACAACACGTAAGGAATCTTTTGGTTAAAATTTTGAAAGTCAAAACGTTTTGATCGAAAAAAAATATATTATCATACGTAAAAATGATGAGTTTCATAGAAAATCATTCAAAACGCCTTTAATTTTTTTTAGATTCTGAACGAAGTGAAGAAGCTTATGTCTTTACAATGATGTTTATTTTTTTTTTCGTCTTCTGTAAACACTTTTTAGTAAAATTTCAGTTAAATTGGTGCATTTGCCTGGTACTACTAGTTGTCAAAATATTATGTAGAAAAGAATATTTTGTAATAAAGAATAATGATATTATTATGAGATATGTTATGAAACACGCACGTTATTACCTTTTACGGACATCTCATTGTTCATCAAATGACACAATTTCCGAAATCTTACATAAATTTGTGTCATCACATTTATGGCATTAAAATGATTTCTCCAATCCGTTTCGTTTATTGATAACAATACGTCATTATCACGACGTTCGGCTAAATAACTATAATAGAAAAATAACACTAGTGTTGAATTATGAATTACAAAAATCTACTTTTTATTTATTTATTTATTTATTTATTTATTATTTTTTTTTTAAAAGAGTCAAAACTTATATTATAAAATATTATATTACAAAACGATTACTTCTTCAATTCGTCTAGACGAGTCGATTCCAAAACTAGATAATTATTTATCACATCAATGTGGTCTTTTTGTAAATCGTACAATTCCATTAAACTTATTTGTGACGTGTGCCATAGTTTTTCTCCTCTCACCAAAATCACCGTTGTCGAAACGAAAAATACAATTCTGAACATATTTTTTTGCTCGTGTAAAATATAATCACAAAATAACGAATAATTATTCATATACTGACTACGCTACGAATAATGAAACGCGTTTCTTTTTCTATTCATATTTTACTCTGCTGCATTAGCGACGTACGATTTATCATTGTGCTCATCCCGTATTTGTCTACCTGCGTGTTTTATTTGCGCAATTACGTTACAATAATTTACTGATGTCCGGACACAACTGAATAAATTTTGTTTTATTTATTTACTCTTGTTATACCCATATATTGTATTCATTTAGTTAATTCTTATTTTTATCAAATAATTTTATAATTATTGTTGTATAATATTATATTTAGTGTACCATATTAATTTTATTAGTGTATCTTGTTACTGTTATTATAAACCATATTGTATGAGGACTTAGTCTGTTTAATTCAAATAAATAAATAAATAAATAACGCAGAAAGCTAATGAAAGTAATTTATGAAACGTTAGTTGTATGAGTTATAACCAGGGAAGACATTTATAAATGCATTTGATTCGAACCAAAAACAGCTGATTTATACTGAAATGTGTTTCATGTCTTATCGATTCTGTACATAATATTTTATTTTGCACATTTTATCATTTTTTAATTTTTAGGTAATATCATATATATGATTTTTTTATCTATATTTTAAAACCATTTTTAATTCAAAAATAGATTTTTCAAAAAATATTTACCTAGTTTGTATCTCAGTATCAACAGACGAGCTGATAAATTTATATTTATACGTACCTATTACGTAAAACGCGGTCATGAAAAAGACCGTCTTCTCTCCTTTATTAGTTAGGCAGTTTGTTTACGTTTGAATGTTTTTTCTCATCTGTTATGAAGTTATACACGAACGGATTATAACAGGAAAAGATAAATTTGTGATCCATCGTGTGGGCGTATATTACACCACCAGGTGTCACCAGTCAATCCTAATGATTATGAAATTATTTATTTTATTGATTAATTACTGTTTAATTTTATTAATTACTAGTTGTTAAATGTTTACCATATTCGACTGACAAGTTGATATATGTATAATTTATAATTTATTAAACTGTACTCTCTTGTAAGTATTAACTTACATGTGTAATGACTTATGATCGACACGCTCAGTGTATGAAAAATTATAAATATACTTACCAAATATATATGTATATATGTAAATATAATTACTATATTTATGTATATACATAAATGTGTCCACAGTTACATAAAAATTAAAAAGCCGCGCATATAATTTGTACCATCAGTATTCATACACTTCTCGTGTGGGATGCTCTTGTTGGGTGTATTGCATTTTAACGAAGCAATATATCATTTTACTTAAATCTACTTACATCGATCATTACTTTCCAGTAGTTTAAAATTCACAGCGTATATAAAATACAAAGTAGTATATTATAAACACTTAATATAAATATCGTGCGATTTAAAATGACAATTTATTCCAGTCATCGATTTAAATTAATGTGTATATTTTAAATATGAACATAATACGTTGAAATTATATTTTTAAAAATATATAACTTGGTTTTAATATTTGGAGTATCTTTCTGGTTTGTTCATCTATATTAAATTCCTTTACTTTGATTGTTTATTTAGTTGCCATGGAAAATTTGACCAATTGATTTATTGAATGTCGTTGCCACTAGTGACACATTATAAAAAAATATATATATTTTTTAAATTTTTAATTATTTTTAATTTCGGTAACCGCCGTGATGAAATCTCCACTCAGAATCATTTTATTGAAGAAATTATCTACCTGTTGTTTTTTTAAAATTCTACACATCGACGAAGAAAATTCCATCCGGGGAGCAAAGAACACATTTTTTACTTTCGATACTGAAAACACCTATGTATTCGTCATTATCTAAAGTCAAAACAGATGGCTTGAGACCAAAACAATAATATAATATTCAATTTTATTTTCGATCGCATGTGAAAAACGTATTTATTACAATTGAAAAAAAAAATTGTTTTATGTTTTGTCAATAGTTTTTGCAACTTATTACTTTTTACATTAATACACGTTAACAATTTTCGTACTTTGTGTTAATACGGTCGGCAAATATTCTTGCCTGTACGAATACAAAATTATTTCTTACTTATTCGTTCTTAGACATAATAGTAGTTTGCTACATTACATCGCAATCATCTACATTTACACTAGTAAGTATTACTTTATATTATATATTTATCATATGCTAAAGTAACTTGCATTATACAGTATACACTATATTATTCTTGTTTGTAGTTAATAATTAAAAACTATTACATAATATCTGATATTAATATTACCTAATATACATATCAATAATAATAATAATTATTATTTTATTGTAATATCTACTGAAATTGTAAGTTCTAGTGAACGATCAAACCATTGATATATATTTAGAAATTCAATTTGTACCAATAAATTAGTATCACATACTTTTAGATCACACTAAGATCTGTGATTGTATGGGGAATAGGTTCTATTATTATTGAGGAGGACTCGATTGCTTATGAAAGTCAACATTTTCGAAAAATTTAAGAACACGATTATGTACAATACGTTTTATGCGACATTACCAAATATCAGTCTCTGCACGCGTTAATATTTTATAAGACACGACCGTAGTATTTTTTGTTTTTTAACATCACTTGATTGTCTTCAAATTTTAAAAGTCGATTATTACAAAAAACATTTTATCTAATTGGTGCCAGGCATGGGGCATGAGCTTAAATACTAATAAGTGTTATTCAATGTGTTTCTACAGGTCACGGGAGCATATACAATTTACTTATTGCATAAACAATAATAAACTCAAATCAGTGTCCTCCATAAAAGACCTAGGTATAACCTTAACCCACAATCTTAATTTCCAGGACCATATTGAATGTGTTATAAATAAATC
>JAIPRM010010806.1:0-13447 GCA_025469315.1 Stegophylla sp. TES_Ste_2020
GATGGTTTCCGAGTCGTTTTTGTCAAATTTGGGGTAGTTTTTTCCAAAAGAAAAATTGAAGAATTGAGAAATTCAAAAAATGACTTCTTTAAAGTACAATCTAGAGGCAAATCCGGTTTCAAAAAGTTATTGATCGAAACTTTTGGACAAGTATTTCTATACGAAAACTTGTATACAAAAAAAAAAAATAATAAAAAAAAAATTAACATCATTGTAAAAACACTAGCTTCTTCACTTCAATCAGAATCTAAAATTGATGAAAAAGAGATTCATGATATTGAAATAGAAGAAATACTTCCGAAGAAACGCAAACGCATTGTTAAACGTATGGACTGTGATAATTCAACTCGAGATGAAGAAGTTCACACAGAAAGCATTGAATAATTTCGTATAAAAATATTTAATTGTACAATTGACACTATTTTAAATAGTTTAGAAGTACGATTTTTATCTCATCAGGTTTTATATACTGATTTAGAATGTTTCGATATTCAAAGGTTTGATGATGTAAGAAAAAATGGTTTATCATCTAATGCGTTGGTTAAAATATGTGAACTGTTACCCTCTATTGATCTGCCGAAGCTCAAAGAAGAACTAATTTCTTTTGCTACTTCATGGCCTTTAATTTGTAAAGTCGGTTTGCTGAGTGCGTATGAAGATTCTGGTCAAATCGATACTATCGATGATGATGAATGGGCTAATGATGATTTTAAGTGTAGTAAAGTAAAAGAGTGTAATGTATGTCTTTCATGTGCATTACGTATAATCACTGATTATAATGTGTATTCCTTACAATACACGGAATTGTACAAAGTATATAAATATTTACTGACTCTGCCTCTGACACAAGTGACGTGTGAAAGGTTATATTCAAAACTAAAATTGCTAAAATCAAGACTGAGATCCACTATTTTACAAGACAATTTGGAATCATTATTCTTAATGCAGTGTGAACGAGATTTTGTAAATCAAGTAGATGGAAATCAAATTATAAATGCTCTATGTTCGAACAGCAAAGAAATGCAACGTCTACTCACATATTAATAGTTATACATATAGTATATACCTATAGTTACACATATATAAATTAAGTTTGTGTACTTTTTTTAAAAGTGTTTAAAAAGGTGTTATAGTTTATGTTTTTGTATAAAATATAAATGAAATTTATTTTTAAATGTAAGCGCATAATTTATTTTCTTTAACTTTATTCAACGAAACATATTATTATTTCGATTGGCATATTGTTGAAAATTGCAAAATTAATCATGGTCTATGTTTGAAATCTTCAGGCGATAGTGTGTAAATAAAACAATCAAGGTTAGACCCCGATTTTTCCTTTTGTAGTGTTTATATAAAAATGTAGTTGGCGCCCCAAAAATATATTTTTTCCCGCGCCCCTTAAAGGTAGCCAGTACGTGCCTGCGGGTAGGATTCTCTTGACGGGTGTATTGAATTTTAAAGAAACGATAAATCATTTCTTCAATAAAACGATTCTGAACGAAGGAAGTTAATATTATAAAAAATAAATGAGAAAAAAAAATATTAGAAAAGTGTCCAAAATTTTTTTTCACATTTCAAAAATTTTCTTGCGCGAAAATCTTTCTCATATTATTTTCTATCTATGTTTAAATTTTCATATAGTTCGGATCAAAAAATGATGGTTTCCGAGTCGTTTTTGTCAAATTTTGAGTAGTTTTTACCAAAAAAAAAATTGAAGAATTGAGAAATTTAAAAAATTACCTTTTTAAAGTACAATCTAGACTCTAGAGGCTAATCCGGTTTCAAAAAGTTATTGATCGAAACGTTTAGACAAGTATTTCCATACGAAAAGTTGTACACAGAAAAATAAATAATAAAAAATAAATAAATATCATTGTAAAAACACTAGCTTTTTCACTTCGTTCAGAATCTAAAAAGAATTTAGTTAGTATCTTCTGTTTCGATAGTTTATCCTAGCCAGCTGGAGATCACCTCGGGATGTCCGTCTACAACGGGATCCCAAAAGGATGACGGTTAGCTCAATCAAACGGATAAAAGAAAAAACATGTTTTAATCAAATAAGTCGCGACTCCATCACACATTATTTAATGTCAATATATTCCCCCTCCCTCGTTAAAATAAAACATGTATACAATGGTGTAATAGTTTGAGGAGCCACCAAGACCCCACGCAGGAGTCGTATCGAACGTAAATGATGTGTTGTGGCCATAGGCGTGGCCAGACATTTTTGGCAGGGGGTGCAAGTACAATAGGGCAGGGGGTGCAAGTACACCCATCCCCAAAATTGTATTCCCTAAACCTTAACTGCGTATAAAATAAGTTATTAATAAAAAAAATAAAAAAATAAGTTTTATATTCTGATTGAAGCGAAATAGATAAGTTTTTTACAATGTTATTTAATTTTAAGCAGTAAAATTAGTATCTAGTAGAAAAACTAATCCAAAAGATTCGCCCGGCAACCTAATATATCAGAATTAGGTTTTAAATAATACCATGTAGAGATAATTATTTCTTAATTCTTAATATTTTTTTTCAAAAATAAGGAAAAACTTTTTCAAATTTAAGTAAAAGTGGTAAAATATGATATAAATCAGATTTTCGTGGTATCGATTTTTGTAATTTAGTTATAACTCCAAAACTAGTAATAGAAACTTGAAATTTCCTCCTAATATCAACAATAAGAACAATGTAATACATACTGAAAATAATATGACCTCTCTTAGGATAAATATTGAACTTTAAAAATGACTCATATTTTGTACATTTTTTCCATATACAATTTTGTATTCTTGATAACTTAACTAAAAATTTAATACAAGTTTATTAAGTAATATGTTTAATAGCCTTGAAAAAAATCTCGATTATTTAACAATCATTTTTTTATATTTGTTTATATAGTTCTATGACACTATAGATATTTTATGTAAAATATAAATATTTTTTAATCCTCAAACCTCATTAAACATTTAACTTTAAATTCAGTAAAAACAAATTTTATCATTAGATTTCAGTTATGTTTCCTTACCCATAATTAATAAATTGTTATTATGATATACTGATATTCGCATACAAAATTACAGTTGTAATTTCAATTAATCCATAAAAATCATTTTTAGGTAGAACTCGCAGGGTGTACAAATGCATACCCTGCACACCCCGTGGCCACGCCTATGGTTGTGGCATTGTAGTGGTCCCCTCACGGTTAACGTGACGTCGCGACGACGCAATAATAGGATGCGAAAAAATAAACACTAATAATAAATAAATAAATAGATAAATAACGCTGTTATATCGGCGCGTTCGTGTAATATATTATTTGATGGGGTTCCTTTTTCTTTTTATCGCCACCCCACGCCAGAACGGCGGCGGATAAAGGTCTGCGCCTCTATTGTCGTCATTACCTAACATTATTATTATTATTATTACTGTCATCTTCGTATATGTGTCGTTATTACGCTATTACATTATTGTTATTATTATTATTATTATTATCACTATCATTATATCGTTGTCGTCGTCGTGATTATTATTGTTATTATTACTTGTTAAACATCATCCATCGCATGCGTGCGCGTCACTTTGCCGCAAGCAGACTTAGACAAGGCAGTGACGTATTTGAGGGGAGGGCGATGGGTGGATCACCCCCTCCTTGGGTTTTTTTTTCATCGAGATGTAATACTTTACATATTTTATAATTATAACTATTTATCTACCGTGGAGCATTTAAAAAAAAGAAAAAAAAAGACGATTTTGCTATAACTATTCATACTTTGATACTTGTAGCTAATACGAGTGAATAATAATTAATTTAAAATTTTATTTTGTATGAAAATAAGATACACTCGTTAAAATTTGTTCAATTTGTCATTAATAACAATGATTTTTTTTCTGTAACAAGATTTACACAAATTATTATACATTGTTTTTTTTTTAAATACCTATTTCATTTATAAATACTATAAATTTATAATGATAGATATGTACTATCAAATTCTTTACTTGTTATATTATGTTATCAATTTTATGAATATGACATGGTCTTATTTCAAATGTTTGAGGAGACTGAATTTTGAAACAAAAAGTTTGGAAGGCAAAGAAAACGAGCGTTCTATTATAAGACTGATGATGAAAGACAATTTTAGGCTAAGATTTGAACAATTTACAAATTTTTTTTCAGGAGCTAAAAATGGATTAATAGGGTTGAGCCCAAACACATTATCATGTGATGTGTAAGGATAATTTACAAATCACCCCCTCCTTGGTGGAGCTTCAGATACGCTACTGTCACGAGGCGTCGCGGACACGAAAATAATATACTCAAATCAGTGCCGGGGATCTAGGACATTTGACGCCCGGGGCAAGTGAAAATGCAGCGCCCTTAACTGTGCACTCCATAAGTAGAGCTGGAGGGCCCGTCCTTGGGGAGAAGAGGGGATGTTTTAACACAATTTTTTTTTTTCTATAATATTAATAATTTTTATGAACTTTAAGATATTAGCTACGTCAGACAAAAATGGTTACGTATATAAATTCTTAAACAATATATATAATATAATATAAATTTTCAAGTTTAAACGTTTAAAAATGAAAAAAAATTTTAAACATTTGTACATTTTTTTAATATACCCAAACTAAACTTTTTTGATTTTTCATAAATGATACCCACTTGCCTCCCCCCCCTCTAGATCCGGCACTGACTTAAATACACTTGCACATGATGCATGCACACATGCACACGTGCGCACTATATTACATATTATATTGATATAATACACGAGCACGCAAACGCGTCGCGTCGCGCGTCGTGCTAACTACGTTATAATATCATTATTATTATTATTAGTATACATGCTCTCGGTCGTCGGACGTACGACGCACCGTTTCCCCGGTCGTTCCGCCAACGCCGCCGCAACGCAGTCGCGTCCGTCCGCCCTCCCGGTGTCCGCCGAAAAGATATTTATCTTCGATTAGAATCTCTGTACAGTGCGCGCGCGCGCGCGTTTATTCTGTGCCATAGTCGTTTTTCGACGCTTATCGTAGATTGAAATCTAGTCAATTTATTCAGCCGACTGCTATTTTATACTCTTTTTTCCCCCCCTGCCCCCTTCCCACCCGTTCAGAGAGATGACTATCTCGTCTCTCCGATCGAAATCTATGTACCGTGTTTATATACGTATATACGCCGCCGCCGCCGCCGCCGCGCCAAATGTGTATATACGCGTATATTATACATATATTTTATATTCTTGCCGGTCGGTTTTTATTATTGTTGAATTTTAGATTTCTGTCAGAGATACCCTCCCCCGCCCGCCCGCCCGCCCGCCCCTACACCGATCCTAGCTTACGGTGGCTCGTGTTATATTATTATTTATATATGTGCGCGTTGTTGTTGTTTTTTTTTTTTTTTTAATTTTTTTTTTATTCTTGCTTTGCATTACTATATTTGGGTAAATGACCGGCACACGGCGAAGGAGGAGCACATGACACACACAACAAACCCTCGTCGTAACTCGCGTATATAAAATAATAATATAAATTATGAGTGTATAAGTATACCCGTGTAATATGTACCATTATTACAATAGTATAAATTACGTACGGAGAAAACATAACGAGGAGCGAATAACCGACACGGCCGTCGTCGCCATTCCGTATAATGAGCAATATTATTATTATTATTATTATTATCAATTTTATTATTATTATTATTATTATTACATTGTGTATTACTTATTCGCGTCGTCGTCGAAACGAAATGCGACTCGAATCTTGTTTCCCGTCTCGCAGAGCTACTATTAAAATAGTATTATTACCAGTGGCGTATTTGAGGGGAGGGCGATGGATAGATCGCCCCCTCCTTGGAATTTTTTTTCATCGAGATGTAATATTATACATTCATTATTATAAACGTTCATCTACCGTGGATCATTTTTTAAAAAAGTAGAAAAAGACGATTTTGCTGTAACTATTTATACTTTGATACTTGTAACCAATAAGAGTGAATAATACTTAAATTTAAAATATTATTTTGAGTGAAATTAAGAAATACTCGTTAAAATTTGTTCAATTTTTCATTGATACAATGATTTTTTCAGTAACAAGATTTAAACAAATTATTATACATTATTATTTATAAATTATTAATTTATAATAATAAATATATACTATCAAATTCTTTAACTTTTATTATAACTAGGAATTTTTACACGCAAATAAGTTATATGTTATCAATTTTATGAATATGACATGGTTATATAGTTTTTTTTTAATAAGTTATTGAAAAGACTGAATGTAAGATGAAATCAAAAACACGATTATTGTCAAAAGTATAGAAGGCAGAGAAAACGAGCGTTATACTACAGGACTGATGAAAGACATTTTTAGTCCAAGATTTGAACAATTTACAAATTTGTTTTAGAAGGTAAAAATGGATTTATGGGGCTAAGTCTGAATGATAATATGATGTGTAAGGATATAATTTACAAGTTACCCCCTCCTTGGTGGAGCTTCAGATACGCTACTGATTATTACTTATGTTACTACTCATGACGTGTGCGCGGGGGTATGGGCTTGCACCGTCATTACATACCTTCGCGACTATTTGCCTCAATAATCTCTTAGACCAGCTGTCCCCATACAAGTGGAGAGACATATGTTATATCAGTTATATGTATTTAAAATGATATAAATTGAATCCGTCAGACCGAGAATTGAATAAATTATTTTAATAGCGCCCAAAAAATTGTGAAAAAGTTGAACGTTTAAGAAGGGAATATTGTTTTTCTCCCCTCCAGCTTTATCCGTTTTTAAGCAGATACATAGCCAGAGAGGGGTCCTGAGGTCCGGACACCCTTCAAAATATCATTGACGATATTTATTTTTATTTTCATACGTAATAATTAATTATATGTTAAAGAACAAATTATCAAAAGATGTGGTTAGCGCGCGCAAAATGTATGTAAAAATCTTCGTAAAAACCAAACTCCATAATAACCGCGTAGATTAGAAATCTCACCCAAGTGGTACTTCAGGGTGGTGTTTTTTCAAAATAGTTCGAAATAGTTTTTTCCAAAAATGAGGTAAACATGTCGCGAAATTGAATAGAAACGGTAAATATGCCGAAAACAAGATTTTCATAAAATTGATTTAATCAATTTCGCTTTAACACCGAATTAAATAGAATGAAATACTTGAATTTTCACCCATTATCAATAATGTTTTTGGGGTAAATATAGCATTTTTGAATTACCTTGTACTTTGTTAAATTTTATCTAATAAAATATTGAGTTTTTAATATTATAAACGTGTTGAATTATAAACGATGCCTAATTAACAAGAAAAATCATTCTAATTGTTTTATATTTTCACAATAAACTTCAAACATATTATTTGATATAGTTATCAAATAAAATTATTTTGTATAAATTATAAGGCAATGTATAGGTACGCTTTTTCCAATAAATTTATCAACATGGCTAGTAAAAAACTAAACTTGAGAATCCTAGTATTAAAAAGCAATTTTTGGTTTTCAAAAACTGTTTTTGACTTCAGGACTTATTCAAAAAATTTCTTCCAACCATACATAAATAATATTTTTTTACAATGATTTGTGTGGAGGGAGGCAAAGCTCCCTTTCTCAATTGAAAACACTATTAAAAAAAAAAAAGAAAAAGCTAAATACGAAAATAGTCAACTTGCTTTTATTCTAATCTAGTAAATACGAGTAATAGATTTAAAATATTTATGATTGAAAAGAACGGACAAGAAAGCCGGATATACTTCATACCATACATATTCTTCGCTCTTTGGGTCAGATACTCTTGGTGGGTGTGTAGAATTTTAAAGAAACGATAAATCATTTCTTAAATTATACGATTCTTAACAAATGAAGTTAATAATATAAAAAATAATAATCAAAATGACAAAATGACCTTTCTATAGTACCAACAGTCCAGTTTCATAAAGTTGCTGATTGAGACTTTTAGACAAATAAATCCATACAAAAAAGTGTCTAAAGAAAAAATAATAATAATAAAAAGTAAACATCATTGTAAAAACATTAGCATCTCCACTTCGTTCAGAATCCTAAATAATATTTTGTGAGGTGAAGAGAAGGGTTTTCGATTCTATTACAAATATTTTAAGAAAAAAGTTTTTTTTGTTTTATATTAAATGGTTTAAAAATATAAGTTTTAATTACATGGTATACATTATTTAAAATACAACAAAACGTCTTAAATTGTATTAATGAATATAATTTGGCTTATATATTGTCTTTGTCGATCTAGTATTTAGTAAATAAGATAATCGGTTACAATCCGCTGTCGGCACTTTTTTATAAAATCTGTAGTATTTTACAATTATAAGTAAATAAAAATTATTCAAAACTAGCTCACCCAGCGACAATAATAAATTCAGCAAAACATTTATTTTTAACAACAGCTAAATTTTGTTTTTACCAAGCATTAGATAACACAAAAACACTTATTTTTTTCCACACATTGAAATAATATATGCGTTATCTCATGTGCACATATTTGGTGAGCCAAATGCACAATTAGTGTCTTACTGAACCTTACAATAAAGCCTGTTTTACTTTGGAATTTTATGTATCTTCGAGTATACCTATGCATATATTTTTCTTCAACATTTTTCGTAAAATAAAAATAAATATTTATTTTAATTATAATTCCTTAATAATTCAAGGGGCATTGTTGTTTTTTCATATATTTTTAAGCAAATGTATATTTGCTATTTTATAACTTGAAAAGAGGCCAAATTTAATAAGTGAATTTTTACTATGGATCATCTGACCCCCTGAACCCACCCCTAGATCCGCTACTCATTAGTTATATAATATTATTTTGATGTTGTGTGTTGTTCATAATTTTTTGTTAAAATAGTATACTCTCGAATAACTGCGAACTGATTATCCATTTTACAGGTTATCCGTGGTCTCCCACGGTACCAATATAAGTACATAAGTATGTGTGTACATAAAAAAAATAAAAATTTAAAAACATGAATCGGTCTAATTTGGTTGCGATAATCGTAATTTTTAATAATATAATTATAACAAATGGAGTTTTTTGTGTAAAAATAAATGTTCATAAATATTCTAAGTCATATTATATGAATGTTTAATAAATAAAAATAAAATGTGGTCTAATCACATGATTTAATTATTTAAAACAATATAATTATAACTTTTTTGTTTTAATTTGAATTCAACGGATTATCCGCAGAATTCGCTTATTCGTGGATGCTACGCCACCCTATTCCGCAGATAATCGAGAGTTAACTGTATTATCAAAATTCAACCATCAACCATCGATAGCCGGATACCTATTTGATTGATAAATTGATAAATATAACATATGGATGTATGCAACTATTTTGCGTCAATATGTTATTTATTGGTCCCTGAATTCCTAGGTATACCTAGGAATACCTATTATATAATTATAGTATAACCTACCTTGTGTTGTATACACGTGGTTCACCCTATATTATCCATAACTAAACTATACGGATCTATGTTAATAAAAATTATTTAAATGATTCGATTATTTTTAAATATAATCATATATATATATACAGGCCATGTGGAATAATTAGTTATCGGAACCATTACAAACCATAACCTTTTTTTAGAGTTATTATTTATTAATAAATCTAATAATATTGTAATGTCTATATTACTATAATAAACCATGTGCATATTTTATTTTTAACTAATACATCCTTATCGATAGATTACATGTGAAATTTTACAAAATATGACATAAAAAATATAAACTGTCTAGAGGATTGTCGCCATCGTAAAAAAAAAAAAATAAAAATAAATACATCCGAAGCCCGATAATATTATATTGTCTGAGTCGGACACCACACAACTATAGCACATGTACAATCCTTCTGTTAAGTGCGAAAGATCAAATAAACAATATTTTATCATGTACAGCGGAAAAGGGAATCACGTTATCAGCATCGTCCAAGGATACGAAATAAATATGAAATAACGTATCAGCAAAAAAAAAAAATAATATAAATATACTGTTAAAACTTAGTTTTTTATGTACGTATTTTGGTGATTCATAAGTATCTACTACAAATTATTGTGTTCATTCATATTTTTGAATATGAAAAAAAAAACGTTTTTATGAATACACTTTACAAATAAAACATGCTGTCACGGTGTTTATACAAACGAGTACGTCTCTGAATACAAATGACGTTGATTTATACATAATTTACCATAATCATGTTCTAATACAGAAACCGGTGCGACTCTAAATAAGAGAGAAAGATATATCAAAATTACATAGCATATTAATATAAAAACAAAATAAAAAAAAAAATAATAACCAGTAATTAAACGGTTTACTCATTTGTTTTGTTTATTATTATTATATTTTTGTAATTTAACAAAATAAATTCATAACGATGCATTTTAATTATGAAATTAATAAAATAAAAATTTACCAATAGTAACTTATTTCTAACGAAAAAAATGCTTAAATAACTACCTATAAATTATAATTACTAATTATGTTTACCAGAATTCTTAACTTATTAAAAATGATAAGCGGTGAAATTTGCTATAAAAAAATCCAAAGGATCAACATTTTTAACCACACATTGCTGATGTACTATCGATCATAGTTTAATAAGCCACCAAAATTGTATTATTAATTTATTATAATAAGGCCCGGCCTGTGGCATATGATAATATTTAAAAACCAAAATATTTTGAAAACGTATCAATTTATACACTTTGTCTACCAACTTCTAAATAAAAATGTATTAATTAAATAAACATTTTCTTTGATTAGTTTTGATTAACTTGACATTTGTAATACGTATAACGTATTAATCAACAATTAATATGCTATTATTTACTACTTATTAATCAATATTTATTATTTCTTTAAAATTTAACAAAACCACCAAGAGTATTCAATCTGAGGACCAAAAAATATCCATAGTGCAAAATACGTACGGTTTTTACTATTACTAGGAGTATATTATAATATAATGTGTATATAATATAAAAATAAATAAATCATAAGTATATTTATACAATTTGTATTTATATATTTTGTTCTTATATATATATATATCTAAAAATAAAATCGCAATAAAATTAAAAAGTTTAGTCAAAAAGAATTAGACAACGCGCGGACTTGATAAATTATTTCTTCAATAAAACGATTTGAAGCAAAAATTCAGTAAATTATACAGATACAGGAGTATAATTATTAGTTGTAAACTGAGTAAGTATGTTTATATGTATTGACAAAATAATCTATGTCTATTTTATTATTTGCGAGAATTATAAATTTTGTCGTACTTTGTGATTTAAAGCTTTTATTTTCAAAATTTACCTAACAAATTTTAAAAAAAATGTAAATATAAGTAATTTATATGTATAATATTTTATATTCAATTTTTATTACAAATATTAAAAGAAAAAAATTATAGACAAGAAAGCAGGACAATATACTATATAATCACACTACGGATATTCTTCGCTCTTCTTCGATAGATACTCTTGATGGGTGTGTAGAATTATAAAGAAACGATAAATTATTTCTTCAATAAGACGATTTTGAGCAAAGAAAGTTAATAATATAAAGAACAACATAATAGTCGTCATTTCCAACACACCCACCAAAATTATCTGACCCGAAGAGAGTGGAGAATATCCGTGGTGAGAAATATATCCGGTTTTCTTGTTTATATTTTATTTTATTATTATTATTACATTTTTTTTATCAAATAAATAAATAAAAGGAAAAAAATAATGAGAAAAAAAGTGTTAGAAATATGTCCAAAATTTTTTTTCACATTTTCAAAATTTTCTTGCGCCAAAATATTTCTATTTCTCATATTATTATCTATTAATTTAGGACATTTAGACAGATTTATACTAAAAAGTGTTCTTATAAAAAAAATAAACATCATTGTAAAAACACTAGCTTTTTCACTTCGTTCAGAATCTAAAATCTGAAAATATGCAGTTCATATATGTGCAGTGAAAAAAAATATATAGTAAAAAAAGTTATATATTATAAATAATTTTATGCATTTTATTATTAACTTGATATAAATTTGAAGAAAATGATATGTTGAATAAAAAATTGTATTTTATGAATAATTTTATAATATTGCATAATTTATACAATTTTTTTCCGAAAAGCAATTCATTTGTCTAATATTTTTTTTTTTTACTTGCCCTGAAAAACGATTTTCTTGAATATGTTGGGAATAATATGCATTAAAATTCAAAAAAATCAACTTAATTCCAAGTATGCCTTTACATTCAGAATATGCAAAAATATGCACTATTAAATTTCATATTCTGATTTTCATTGTTGTGAAACAGATTTGTTTTTCACTCTGCACGTTTTCCTACGTTGTAAGAGAAATATGCAAATGCGTGAACTTACGAGTTCCGATCAATAAATTTACTTTATTATAGTTTAACAATTTTTTTTTTTTTTTTTTAAACTAAAATATTTTTGTTTTAATACATTATGGAAAGGAAAAAACACATATGACAATATCGATATATAGTTGGCGATATCATATTGATGTGAATATCCTTGAAGATTATTTCTCACTATGATATGACACTGTATTTTTCGTTCCACGGATGGGAAATTTTGGAAAAATAACTGAGGATTTCGAAAAATAACTTACTGAAAGTACCTAATTGAGGAAAATTCTGATTCGAAAAGTTGCCGGTTTAATCTTATTAACAAGTTTTTCCATGTGAAAACATGTAAACATGAAAAAAAAAGCGTCATTGTAAAAACACTAGTTTCTTTTCTTCACTCAGAATCTAAAAATATGCTTTTATTTTACAGAAATAAAAAAATATGATACACTAATTATTTTCTAGTAAGTAGTAGTAACCTTATTGCATTTATAATAAAATGTTATGTATACAATTTTAGGGGTATTTATATCTGTAGGGGGCACATTTTTTTAGCCGCATATTCTGCGAGTAATTTTTGTGCTTGCCAATGATCTTAACACGTAATAAAAAAAACCATAGGTATAAAATGGGGTTATTAATTAAAATTGAAAAGACCCTTTTCTTTTCTTTTTTTTTTTTGCTTTTCAATTCAACAAATTAACTACGATTCGTATACTTTTTCTCCTCTTTAGGATGTTTGATAGAGGAATGCAATTCTTGATTTAAAGAGCTTACTGGATGAAATACATAAGAAAATAAAACCCAGCTTTGTAAAACCATTGCATTCTTCAATTCCCTCCAAAATTGTCGTGAAAAAAAAAATTAATAGTGTATAGCAGTGGTTCCCAAACTTTTTACACTCACGGCACATCAATATTAATTGTAATAACTCACGGCACACTTTCGATAAACATTACATATCTACTTCCAGTGGTGTATGCTAATAAGGGGATTATTCTTATT
>JAIPRM010010807.1:0-13446 GCA_025469315.1 Stegophylla sp. TES_Ste_2020
TCGCTTTTGCCAAATTTTGGGTAGTTTTTTCCAAAAAAAAAAAAAAATTGAAGAATTGAGAAATTCAAAGAATGACCTCTCAAAAGTACAATCTAGAGATGCAAATCTGGTTTCAAAAAGTTACTGATCGAAATTTTTGGACAAGTATTTCTATAAGAAAAGTTGTACACAGAAAAAAAAAAAATAAAAATAAACATCATTGTAAAAACATTAGCTTCTTCACTTCGTTCTGAATCTAAAAATGGTCTTTTCCGTTCACAGAGATTTTGCGGGGCCATTAGTGGTGTTATTTATAGCCGGTTTCGACGGTTTTAAAAACTAACGGGTTCTGCCGGGGAAACGAGAGACACTGTTGCGCGCGCGTAATGTCAAATTACTACGTAGGAACGTCTGTGTGTACGCGGTGGAAGGACGCGATAATTTATATATATATTTTTTTCCCCATACATGTTATGTGAGTTGCGGTTATAATTTTTTAGACACTTTTTACGAAATGATACGTATAATTAGAGGGAGGACTAACAATAAAATTGGTGTTGCGGTTTTTTCTTTTCTTTTTAGTGTTTTTTTTGTCATGTTGAATCGTAGCCAGAATAGTTTGATGCGTAGCGACGGGGCGAGGCGAAAAAAACATTTTTTATTTTTTTTTTTTGAAGATCTAGATTAAATAACCCGTCACTGTCAGACCTCTCTAATTAAAAGAGATGTGAAAAAAAAAACGGTGTTTGTTAAGCTTGCGTAACTTTTACCGTTCAAGTGATGCTCGAGAAAATAACAAATTATCTGACCGGCGGCAGAACAAAAAAAAATAAAAATAAATTATAAAATATTGGCTATAGTTGTGTCTATCAACACAGTATCGCACGACAAAAAAAAAAAAAAAACATTAACAATCGACGATTACACGAAATAATTAAATTCACTAACGGGAAGGAACGTGTATGTCTACCAACTATTGTGCGTGGGTTTCGAAAAACGACAAACCAATGTTTGTACTACACAATTAATAATTCACTCGGTTGTTTTCTTTGCGTACTTTAATGGTGTAGTGGGCATTTAATATAATATTATGTTATCGCCCTCCCCACCCTTCTTCCCCCAATACCTACTCTAATCGTCTCGTACTCACGTCACGTCTGATTCGGTCGATTTAAATACAATGCTCGTTACGTTTTAACAAAATTCGGACATACGTCTCACTTGTGAGATTCTTCGCTCCTCGGATAGTGTAAATATGATTATACTTTTATTTATTTAGAAAAATTTTAACGGGCTTGAGCCCTTTAAAGATAACATTACAAAAATATAATTGACAAATTACAAGAACGGAAACTTAAATATAATAACAATAAACAATAACTTTACAAGTAAAATGAAATAAATTAAAAATATTATAAAATTTTATAAATTGTTAATACTAATTCTTAATATAAATACAATATTAGACTTAAATGTATCACACGATTAGAATCAAAGAAATCTATTGATGGGGATATTTGATTAGTCATTAACAAAGCGTGACGAAAAAAAGAAACGGCACCATAACTTTTGCGATAGAAGGGGATAACAAACAAATCATTGGTCCTGGAGTAGAATGTGGGAACCTTGATACCTAATAACGCCAGTAAACATGGACAATCAATGAAGTCATGTAACAGATAAAATATAAATAATATATCAGAAATTTTCCTTTTTATTATCCTTTAGATATCTTTTAGATCCTTCGAATCTAAACTTATTGAAAACTGAACAGTTTTGAATGAGTTACTAGAGATAGGCATATTAGTGACATGAGCTATTCTATTTAGAAATTTATATTGGACTGTTTCAAGATCATTTAAGTACGTAAATAGATTCTGAGATCAAATCATGGAACCAAACTCTAGAGTAGATCGCATGAGTGAACAATATAAAGTTTTTATGCTTGAAAACTGTTTAAAATTTTGGGTATTCATGTTAATAAAGGCTAACATTCTATAGGATTTATTTAAAATTGACTTATGGCGGAACTCAAAAGAAAAGTCTGATTCAAAATATATACCTAAGTATTTTATTACTGATACTCTGTTTAATTCGATATTATTAAGTTTGTAATTGAATATAATTGGGTTTTTAGAACGGGTAAATGAAATAATTTTACATTTATCAATGTTTAGTTTAAGACAGTTTACGCTCCAAGCATAAAATTTGCTTAACTGATCTTATACTCGTGTCTCGGCTAAAATTTCTTCAATAAATCGGCTCTGAGCGGAATTTAATTGAAACTTATCCTTGTGCAATGGAACAAAATGATATAATTATTTAATCATTTTTTTAAAAAACGAATTTATTTTTATTATAAAAAATATAAATATAAATAGTACAAGAGTTCATAAACTATTTTCTTTTCACTTCGTTCGCCAAATGATCTTTATTGTGAAATAATGAAATGTATGTATTCTTATATAATCGAAACTGGAAGTTTTCACACGAGTGACATGACGACATACTAACGAGTTGTTTGAGGGCTTAGATTTTGATGGGTGGATTGGCCTCAAATACTTTTGTTTTGTGGTACCCTAATAAGAAAAAAAAAGCTAGTTGTTAAATCGTGAGAAGTTATGCAAAACTACCAGTTTCGGCTACAAAATTGTATACATTTCAATAGAGGTCATTTGGCAAGCATGGTGTAAAAAAAATAGATTTTTTTTTTTTTATTATTGGTCATCAATTGCTAATTTTTTTTTCTTCAAAATTATTCACCTAATCTGCAATTCACCAAAACGTGATTATAGATTTCGACAAATTCATACGTTTTGTGAATTAATGTATAAAGTATACTCAAACTTTATTTTTGATTATAATATCTATCTAATAACCAAGTCATTAAAGGTTAATTATAAATTATAATAGAATAATATGTGCTGATGAAACCGTTATATTTGTATAAGTCTTCTCGAACAAAGTGATTATTAAGTGTATAATACTACTACCAAACGCGAAGTAAAAACGGAATGTACAGATTACGAGTTTATAGTCAAAATATAAATATTTATTAAGTCCAATAAACTTCAACGTCACTGTAAACCGTTTCGTAAATGCTCTTTTAATAGTTTCCCCATAATATACTAACGTACCATTAACAAAACGCGTCTGCGTATGCGTTCACTTTCAAGACTTGGAGCCGATGATGATTTTTAATGGTTTCAGTTTAGGTTTTAACAATAGTTTTCTAAAAATATCGATTTTTTTCATCGGTAATAAGCCTGTAAAAATCATAAAAAATTATTTCATAAAATTAACTTAAGTTTCTAAATCAGTTTTTAAAAATTGCTTTCTTAGTTACTGGTTAGACCTAATTTTTCATAATTTCGTTATAAGTCACATATAAAACGTTAATTTTAAAAAAGTTTGTTATGATAACGAGAAATATTTATTTTTATTCGACCAGTTTTACATTTTCACTCAGAATCTGAAATTCAGGAAAATATCTACAAGTTCATAAAAATAATGTTCACTCTCAGTTATATGTACTAACCGTTTTATTTTTGATCAAATTTTAAACCGGTTAACAGAACTTTGCTTATGTGTTTTGGTTTTAGATTTCAATTCTGGTTATGTATTAATTTTTAATTTCAATTTTTAAGTTCATTAACAAGTTCCGAGCACAAAAGGCTTAAAATCATGAAAGGGAATGTTGTCGTAACATATATTATATTATAAATTAAAGTTTAAAGGAAAATATTTGTACTTCGACATTTATGCTGTTAAATGAAACGATATTTACCAACATCACTTTCTGATTGTTCTTTGAAATTTGTCATCCGATCCAGGGCATGTCATGCGATTGGATATGCTGAAGGATATCCACAGTCCGGGATTGGTAGCCGATCCGGAGGACGGCGGCAACGGAGCTTGTTGCGCCGGTTGCGGCAGATCGATAGACGACCGTTTCTACCTGTCCGCGGTGGACATGTGTTGGCACATCGGATGTCTGCAGTGCGCCGAATGCAAGCAGCCGCTTGACAGGGAGCTCACGTGCTACTCGAGACACGGCAACATTTACTGCAAACAAGACTATTACAGGTATTATTATAATCGTGACTAAATAATACCTCTGCACTGAATAATAATATATTATAATAAACGCAAATAATATAAGGGACTCTGTGACACATAACCGCACAAAATGATAACCTAACGAACCTTATCAGCATGACCGTGATAACCCAACTGACTGCTGACAGCCTCCGTAGTCCGACCAAACACCAGAGGCGATTTCATATTTTGAAATTTTCGTGATAAGCAAATCCTTGATTATTGTTTATCATTTCTATTTGAACAATATTATATACAAAATTTCATGACACGTGAGTGTGTGTGTGTGTGTCAGTGGCGTATTTACGGGAGTGATGTGGTTGATATATCACTCCCCAATCTTTTTTTCTACAAGTTATCAATTTTAGTTTTTTTTTTTTTTTTAACTAATAAACCATATCCGTATTCGCAATGAGTGTGTTATCAGTAGTCAATTGTAAAAATATGATATTTTTTCATGGGAAAAAATATATTGAAAAAAGCATCTGATGGCCTAACTATTCTACATCATCTATAGAATTTGGCATTCACCGAATTTAAAACGTGGAGAAATAAACTTGGTACCAAAAATATTACCTCTGGACTAAATGGTTTGTCAATGCTAAACGTCAATTGTGAAATTCCTGTGGATATTGAAGAAGCATTAAATGAAATGACCAGAAAAATTCGTAAATTAAACATTATTTTGTAATGTTAATAAATTAATGAATAAACAATTTATAAAAAATAATAGAAGCTGGGAGGGGGATGGAGTTCAACTAAAACGACAATTTTTTTCTGATATCACCCCCCCAGAAGGAAATCGAAAATATGCTACTGGTGTGTGTGTGTGTGTGTGTGTGTAAAAACGTACACACATAAATATGTACTATATACTATAGTAGTATACAGAATACATAACATTATATAATTACACACATGAAATAATAATAATTGGGCTCCCAGATAAGTTTTGAACTGAGTGTCCGTTTCTGTAAATCAAGCCTTGATAATACCGTTCGATAAAAATATAGATTAGCTTATCAGTATCAGAGATACCGTGAGTACCTGGTCCCCCTTCCACCGACCATTCCCCTGTTCGTCTTTCGAACGGATGAGATTATTTTAAGACCGCCTGCATCGTCGTCGTATCGGTACCATCCGGTAGTGATTTTTGTTTTCTCAAACAAGACCAAAAACTCAACAGGACGGAGGAGGAGTTTTGTGTATACGAATCGGGAACAAACTAATTTGTTCGAGACTACGCAGTGAAATAGACGAAGACTTTGTACGCAAATGCATGAAGTGCAGTCATTATACCACGTATATGTTCTAGAACGGTTTTTAGTCGTAGCACGCGACTTCTGAACGCAATTAAGTGGAGACACATATTGTTTAACGATGAAAACATCACCCTAATTTACTCGCACGATGACTACGGGTTCCGGTTGAATTCCATAACCTTCGAGGCACGCGGCGAACATATAATCTTGCAGAGATTTTATTTATAAAAATGTAATTGAAAAGGGAGGAATAGTTTGTGACTAAAAGTGATCTAAGACTAATAAAGAACGCGTTCACTTTATACCAATATGACAGGTAACAGTGATGTACCCAAGTGAGGACATATGCCTCTCCCCAAATGCTTGTTTTTTTTTTCATTTCTTTTTTTTTTTTTTTTTGTAAAAAATAACATATATTTGTTATTATATGTATAATATTAATATAATAACATAATTAAAAAATAAACATAACTTCATTTAAATAAATTCATTACTTTTTTTCAACCAAACAGTGTAGGTAAATGGACAATTCCGGCAAACATCAGTTTTCCTAGTTAAATGGACAAGTTTCAATAGATATCGTTTGGTGTTATCTGTTTTCCTACCTGAGCTAGGCTAATGAACGTTTGCCTGTTAAACAAATGGAATTATGTTTATTTTATACTATTGTATGATTTTTTATGTTTCATTAAAAACTTATGAACTGTTATACTTTAGGATAAAAATGTTTTATTATTATTTTATCATTCAGTTCTTATTATAAAACGTTCACTCAATGATTCACTTATTACAAACAAGGTCCACTAGATGACAACGAGAATCGCGCAAAATTCCTGCTTTAAAACACATACACCATCTTTGTATATTTTTTTTTATTATTTTATATTCTGTTATGATAACAAAAGTATTATTGATAGGCCCGCGATTGAATGTTGAATCAATCAGTGTATTTGTATCACAATAATTCTTAGAAGAGTGGACCTTGCTGCAACAAGTAATCATTTAGTGATAATAAATAATAATGCAATACAATGTATTAAATGTAGAAATTTTGTTAACTTTTGAATAAAATTATAAAAATGATATTCTACATGTTATATTTTCTAGTAAAATATGTTTTGACATAATTCTATTCGTCGAATGATCTCCAGGCTAACGGCCATTTGTCTGGCTCAGCTAGGAAAACGTACAACGTCGAACAATATTGATTGAAAATTATCCATTTGCCATCAATCGGCCTTTTCCCTAGGAAAACTGACATTGGTTTGATTTGTTCATGTATCTACAACATAATATACACTTCTCGACTCAGAATCTAAAAATCAAGATGTCTCATTATATGTCTAGTGTTGACTGTTCACATCATTTTTAAAAAATCGATATTCTTTATTCTCTCGCATAAATATTATTTAAAAATCAACAAAAAATATTTCAGTGTTCAAGTAGTTCTAGGTTTATTTAAAATTCATAGAAATATAGATATATATCAATGTTGACAAACAATGACCATCAAGGTTGCGACTATCCGATATATATATATCTTTTGATTAAATATTATAAATATATTCAATTAGAAAATATAAAATTAACAATACTATAAATTAATCGAATTTTATCAAACATTTTATATAAGTATATATTTAATAAGAAAGTATGAAATTAACGATACTATTAAAATAGGGTTTTGTACATTTATTTTTTACATCGATAAACGAACCATTATGAACACCTTAACTTTTAGCTTATATTGTTTTATTTTTAACTGATTACGAGTACTTACTTTTTGAAATACCATATTGTTTTTAAATTTTTGGTGTGATATTTTTTATGTCCCCCCCCCTCTGAAAATGTGCTCAGGTATACCACTGATTAATAAAATTATAGTAATAATTATAACTACTATATTTATTTTTTGATGCAGCTACTATTTCTTATAGAAAAAAATGTAGAAATGTGTGATTTAGTGTTAAATAATTTATTATAAATCAAACTTTTCAAAGAATTGTAAATGATAAAACCATTCTGAACCTAGTGTCAGTGGCCCGTCAATAAAAATAATAGTAGGTACTGGACATGCCTCCGTTTCTGCGTTCAGGTTATGGATGCCCTAGGTATCGAAAATCTCAGTACTGCTCTCTTGCTGGGATATCGATATCTGAACCGTAGTGACGCGTTTGCACGAATTATTCGCGTAGAGACTCAAATCCGTTCACGGTGCAAACGATCGATGAGTATACTCTCGGACAAGTGTGTTCGATGGGTTTATTTTAAGCCAATAATATCGAATCGGATTTTCTGACAATGGTTTGAACGATAATTGTACGCACGTGCGTATACGTGCGTTGATGAAGTGCATTAGGGAAGAATTAAACGTATACACGAGGGGAGCAAATACAAAACCTCGAAGTACAGATAAATGGTAAAGAAGTTTTGTAGTTATATTATGCGGTAGAACAACAAAATGTACGTTTTTTTTTTTTTATTACTAATGAACTAACTGTTTATATTTATTTCTTACAATTTATAGGGTAGGGATAGGAGATAGGGGTTAGTTGTTTACCTACTAAAATATTTCAACTTAGAAAACGCGGTTCGAGTTTTATACTTTTTTATTTTTAAACAAATTCTCGTGTCATATTTTTCTGTTAATTTTTTCTTTCAACGTAATACTTAAAATAGTTAACCGCCGTACATTGTGTATCAGACGCAAACCCAAAAATTTTTGTAGGAAGAAGTGGGTTTCAACATTTTACAACTTCCCCTAAAAAATAATTTGTTCACTCATATTAAGTTTTCATGAGATAATTTATAGCGTATTCTAATATAATATTTTCTGTCAATTCATAAAATAATTACTTCAAATATAATACAGCTAAAAATTTATATATTATTAATATTTATGATTTATTATTAAACACGATTAAAATTATAATGGTTCGTGATAAATTATGCAATATTTAAACCGTTATTTCAAAGCAAACAATGTATCACTAAAAACTCACTTAAACATAAATATTTCGTTAGATAATGTTGATCAGAGTTAACTTTGTGAGTTTTGACAAAACTTAAGTAATAGGAAACGCATAAAAAAATTTATTTTAGATACTGAACTAAGTGAAGAAGCTAGTGTTTTTGCAATGATGTTTATTATTATTTTATTTTTTTTTCTGTGTACAACTTTTTGTATGGAAATACTTGTCCAAAAGTTTCAATCAGACCTTTAGAGAAGTCATTTTTTGAATTTCTCAATTCTTCAATTTTTTTTTTTTTTTTGGAAAAACTACTCAAAATTTGACAAAAACGACTCGGAAACCATCATTTTTTGATCCAAACTATATGAAAGTTTAAACATAGATAGAAAATAATATACGAAAGATTTTGGCACAAGAAAATTTTGGAAATGTGAAAAAAAAATTTTGGACATTTTTCTAATATTTTTTTTTTTTCATTTATTTTTTATATTATTAACTTTCTTCGTTCAGAATCGTTCTATTGAAGAAATTATTTATCGTTTCTTTAAAATTCAATACACCCGTCAAGAAAATCCCACCCGACGTGCGAAGAACACCCCGAAATACACACTTTTTAATAATTAGTACTGCTATTGAACGAATTGTATTTGGTCGACCTAAACCTCCCTATCCCTGTTGGGTGCGGAACTGTTTTATATGCAGATACGTTTATAATTAATTTATTTTTGTATGCTAATATTTCATTAAACGCGGAGTCCTCTTTTTTGCGTTCTAAAAAGAATACAAACCAAACCACCCTTCTTTCTTGCTCACTCAGATATTTTCTATCCGTATCGATAATTTTTGGCTATATTCGTACAATATTTTCGCCCGATTGCTGGTCGTTACAAAATGTAATTGCAATAATAATTTGTCCGGCGATGTGATGATTTCATATTGAATTTTTACACCGAACAGCGTGGCGGTCAACTTCACGTCGAGGTCAAAGTCTTCGTCTACCGACTATTGATCACGTTCTGCCCTCTGTAACGATCATCGAGTCATGGCGTTTAATACATGTATAGAGGGATGTATGGAGGGTGATATTTTAAACGTGCCCACCTTCTTTTTGGCCGTAAAAATATAAAAATTTTGGTTTTTTTTCAGAATATTCAAGTCACTATAAAAACTATATTCTCCATAACTAATTTTTTTTCGTGTCACCTTAAGGATGTCTTGTGGTGCAGATACAAACATTTTTTTTCAAATGGCACCCACCCCCCCTTTTCTTACTTTAATTACGGAATTTTATTTATGTAATTTATTTGTGAATTTCGATGTATTGAAATTAAAATTTGTACGAGTAGATTTTATTTTTCAATACTTCGAATTAAATTGGTGTTAGCTGATAAAATCATAGATTCATAATAATTACGTTATACGTTGGTAACTAAAATTTGTTTCCGAGGGAATATTGTCCTTAATACTTAAATTTGAATAATTCAAAAACAATTCGCTTGAATTTCGATTTTAATACACGAAATTAGACAGAAAAATGATTCGAATAAATTTCTGTAGTTAAAATAGGGGGTGCTGTTTGAAAAAAAAAAATGTTTGTATCACCATAGGACGTTCTCGAAGTGACATGAAAAAAATGAAGTATGGAGAACACAGTTTTTATAATGAATTGAACATTCCGGAAAAAATTATCTAAATTTTTATATTTTTACCTGCGAAAAAGTGGGCGGACACGCTTAAAAATCACCCCGTATACGTATCGTGTGTATAACGAGAACGACTCGAGGGTTGTTCACTCGTGAACCGCACGCCGTTTTGGGCAGACACAAAACATCTGTACCGACGACCGCGATGGTAACGGCGGCGAGCCGGATCTACTTCTAGCCAGTGCTTAATCCCTTTGTGGAACGACGACCACGGTTCATATATATTATATTCGTATAATTTCCATGGGGTGTATAAATAATATAATACGTGTATAATATATATATATATATATACCACGGGCACCTGGAGAGACGACGCGCTGCACGTGTCTCTTGTCGTCATATTAACATATTATATTGTTGTTTCCACGACGACGAACCGACCGACTTAATGTCCCCGTATATCTATTTTAATACACTCTACCTATTCAAAGTTATACACGTAGTAGGTACGTATCAATAGGCCGTGTTCGCTGACGTTTTCGCTTCTCGTCGTTCGCCTCCCCGTCGATTCACCAGGTGCTGCCCGCGTTGTCGTCGCGGTCGTCGTCGTCCGGCCACGCGTCTCGTAATCGAAATCCGATCACACTGGTACACCTATACGAACCTCACATCCATTGATTTTTGGCTAGATAATCCTCCCGTCATTGTGTAGTGCATAAATTCTCGTAGGGCCGCGTGTAACCACAATAGAACGGCCCCGATTCGATATGTAGCTGATAATAATAATGCCATTGGTATCTGCGGTATATTATATTGACATCAGTGACTACCCGTATAGGTTGGTTAATATAGGGGGTCGGTTAATTACAACATATTTTAAAAATCGACAAAATTATGTTTTAGTTGCAAAAAAATGTATTTAGTAGTTAGTATAGTTCTTTTTTCTTTTATTTGATAAAAACTATCACTCACGTCTTATATTATTTTCCTCATATTTATTCGCAATATTTAATAGTTCATAATATAATACAATATTTTTACAATTAATGTATTGTGTATTAATGTGTGTAATGTAACACAATTTTATTGTTTTAGATTCTCGGCGAAGCGAAATAGTGTTTTTATTATGATGTTTATTTTATTTTTTTCTGTGTACAACTTTTCGTATAGAAATACTTGTCCAAAAGTTTCGATCAATAACTTTTTGAAACCGGATTTGTCTCTAGATTGTACTTTACAGAGGTCATTTTTTGAATTTCTCAATTCTTCAATTTTTTTTTGGAAAAAACTACCCAAAATTTGACAAGAACGACTCGGAAACCATCATTTTTTGATTCGAATTTTATGAAAATTTAAACACAGATAGAAAATCCTATAAAAAGATTTTAGCGCAAGAAAATTTTGAAAACGTGAAAAAAAATGTTGGACATTTTTCGAAAAATTTTTTTTTTCTTATATTAAGTATTAACTTCCTTCGTTCAGAATCGTTTTACTGAAGAAATGATTTATCGTTTCTTTAAAATTTAATACGCCCGTCAAGAAAATACCACCCGTCGTGCGAAGTATGTCCGGCTTTTTTTAATCCTAACTTAATGAAAATTTAATCATAAATACACAATAATATGAATAATATGGAGAATATTTCAGCGTAAGACAATTTTGAACGTGTGAACAAAAAATTGGACATTTTTTTTTTCAAACTTTTTTTTTCTTATCAATATTTTTTATTTTTTGTAAAATTGTCTTTTTTTTTATTTATTGGATAAGAGATTGTAGTACAGTTTTCCCAAACCATTTTCCCAATCCATTTTTCCTAATCAATTTTTTCCAATCTAATTTCTCCATTTTCAATATTTACCATAAAAACATTCTTCCAATATATACTTTTCCAAATTTAATATTTCCCCAAAAAAAAAATTGGTCATAATTTAAAATTTTAATTATTTTTTTTTTATATTATTCATTAAATTATTTATATGACGAGTTTATTGATAGCAATTATATTGCTTCATACCTTACAGTCATCGGTCATAATTTAAAATTTTAATTATTTTATCATCTTTTACGATAACGATGACTTATCGTAATTTTGTCGATGTAGCTGTGAATGTAAAAATATAAGACAGAACAAAAATATGTACAATAAATGAAAATATATAGGTACTATAAAATTACAAATATGCATTAAAATATGCAAAATAAGTTAAAAACGTTGAAATATGCAAAATAAAATTAGTGTTATTTTAATAAGAATGATGTAAATCGGGGACAATTCTCATCAGATTTCAAAAAGCTTATTCCATTAAATAATATAATATGCATTTTCATATGAATCCGTTTCCTAATTATGATTATAAATTATATTATTATACTGTTTCAAAATATACGATCAAGTGAAAAGTAAATTAAGATAAAATAAAAAAAAAAATGTGTGTCGTTAGATAAAATAAAAAACATAAATTTTTATATCGTTGTTTATAAAACTTGAACATATTATTGACCACTTAAACATTTGAAATTCTTCTCAACGAATATACTTATGAGTAGGTATGAAAAAAAAAAAAATATCAATGCGTATTATTATTATTTTTTTTAAATCCTAAGGCCTAAAAGGGTTTCGATTGGTTTTCTGAAAACTGATTCCAATATATCAGCCCATATTGTGCGATTCATCGCGTTGTATTTATCTTTGTGTGCCCATATTATAATGTGTCCGTAGGCTGTTCTCGATAAAGCGCTGCGCCCGTTGTCAGGGCGGCATTGGCGCGTGCGACTTGGTGATGAGGGCCAAGGACCTGGTGTACCACGTGGAGTGTTTCGCGTGTTGCGCGTGCGGCGCCGCGCTGTGCAAGGGCGACTATTACGGCGTGCGCGACGGAGCCGTGTTCTGCCGGCCGGACTACGAGCGGCTCAGGCGCCGGGACGTGTGCGGCGAGCTGGAGCCCATGTGCAGCCCTCCGCGGGCGGCCGGCCACCACTGGCCGGCCGCGCACAAGGGCAGGCCCAAGAAGAAGAGGAACGGCGGCGGCGGCGGCGGCGGCGGCGTCCAGCTGTCGCCCGTGACGGCGACGGCCGAGTGCGACGGGCTCGCCGAACTCAACGTGCTGAGGATACCGGTGCAGTCGACGACGTTGGGTAAGTGTCCGGCGAAAACAGGTGTGCGAAGCGAACGCACACTACCTTCACGCCGCCCCGTCATTGTTACGTGGCTTACGTCACACCCACCACCGGGGTAGAAATTAGGGGAGAAATCAGGCGTGTATTCCCAGTTTGCCGAATCCCATTTCGCCGAAACCGGTTTTTAAATTTTAAAAACAGGTTTTAAACGAATTGAAAAAAAGTCCCATTTCGCCGAATCTTACTTCAACAAGTCCCATTTCGCCGAAAAATATAAATTAAAATTTATAGGTACTCTTTAAAGAGCTTCTTTTACAATAATATTTTTCAAAAAATCAACAGAATAATTTTGAACTAGAGATAATTGCCCGA
>JAIPRM010010808.1:0-13446 GCA_025469315.1 Stegophylla sp. TES_Ste_2020
CTACTTGTTATAGATTAAATTTAAACACATAAAAACATTATTTTGAAAAACATAAAATAACATAATGAAACTAAATTGATATTTTTTAAAATTTCTTCAAATCCTTTATTCATGCATATTGTATACTCTACTTTCAAAATAAAAAATTATTAATTCATTTTACGATTATAATTGATCTAAAATGGTATACAAAAGATTTTTAGATTCTTACACTATTTTATTCGATAATTTCAATTAAAAAATTTTAAATCAACAGTGAGTAAAAAAAAATGGGATTAATATGGGACAGACTTGAAATTACGGGACAAAAAGTGTCCTGTGAGAAGTTTGTCAGGACAACAGGACACAGAGCCGAAATAAAGGACAATCCTGTATAAGACAGGACGTATGATCACCCTAATGTAAAATACATAATAATTCCACTTTTTTTTTAATTGTTCAGTGTGAATAAAAATTGTTTTTTTTTTTTTTTTTGTGAAGAAGAAGAAGAAGAAAAATTAAAAGAAATTGTTTTAATATATGTTTTTATATATATATATATATATTAATAGAGCCCGAAAATAACAAATATATTTTGTTTTTTTTTTTTTTAAAAGAACCTTGATTTGATCCGAACCCTCTGTTATCCGAACGTAAATACATATTAATTAATTTAATCGAACACCACTCTGTTATCCAAACAGTGTCCAATTTTCTACTAAAACGTTTGTGAGATTTACCCGTTCAAATGGGCACAGTAACAATTCGTCGAATAAATATTTTTCCAAAAATTATAATCATAAATTCATAAATAATTATATTTTTATAGTTATGTAATGTATAATAATAGTAACTATAATAAACATAATAATAATATGATGAGTGTTACGTTTTAAAAATATTTCTATTATTCAAACTTTCACTCAATAGACTCTCATAAATTTTGAATGTTCACGATTTTTTGAACGTATACTTGTAAGAGTTTAGATCAAGTTAACTGGAAACATTAAAAAACCCAAAAAGACTTACTATTTGTGTACTGATATAGATAAGATTTATTATTTCACCGCTACAAAATTAAATTACCTGTTTGTCGAATAACTATAGAGAATGGAACGCGATTTGAACTATATCAATGAAATGTGTTTAGAATATTTGAATTTTATGCAATAATTATTCGAAAATATGTAATTTATATGCATTTTCGAACTGGGATATTTTCAAATGAGGTGTACAACGATAACTGTTGTGTCGTCAGTGCTTGAATTGGGGGGGGGGGAACCTTGCATTTATTTTTGAACATTTTAGCGTACCTCTATTAATTTTTCAAAAAGTCCTTTTCAAAGCTATTTTAGCCCTACTTCAAAATGAGGCTTTATATAATTTTCGGGAACGCCAAATATTTTAAAGTTTATCATGCAGCATTCATCTTCCCCTTTTTTCCCCAATTCGAGCACTGGTTGTCGTCGTTCGCCGCCGGAGTGAAACGATCACTTCCATATTATTACACGTACGTAAAAGGGGTGCGTTTTTTCTTTTTTTTTTTGCTTTTTTAATTTTTCCCCCCGTTTTAGTTATCGACCGCCAAATGGCTGGATATTAAACTAATTATTTCGGGTACGGGTTTCGATAATTACTACGCGCGAGTGAAATCGAGTTTTAATGCCGCCGCCGCCGTGTGATGCTGCACGCGGACTATGTTTTAGAGAAACGCAATTAATATTTTATTGTCGAGACACCGTTCACGCGCGATTCGATTACGCGCGATCATAATAATAATAATAATAATAATATGTAGAGTCGCGACGAAATATTATATTTTCTCGGAGACGCGACGGCGACAACGAGATATGTATCATTATTATAATAATAATAATTTGCAATAATAATTACATTATCGATGCGCCGCCGCGCCGTAATATCACACCGAGTGTAATAATGTCGAGCTATAGATCTATAGATCACGCGAACACGGAACCGTTTTCGGCCAAAATTAATCTTTCCCTATAATGTTCGGCCGTCGTTCTGTGATGTGATGTCCGTTTTCGGCCAATACACTTATTTTGAATTCACGAATTCAAACTCTAAAATATAGAAACGGATTTTGTTCTTTTTTTTTTTGAAAATATCTGTAATTTCACGTAGATCACGTATTCTATTTACAATAACATATAAGCTATATGATTATAATGAAGAAATGATTTATCGTTTCTTTAAAATTAAATACACCCGTCAAGAGAATCCCACCCGTCGCGCGAAGAACACCCATCGTGCGAAGTATGTCCGGCTTTTTTTTATTCAGTGTTTAGCCATTATCTAGATAACTAATTAACAACTATCTTTTATCTTACCTGGATGATCGAATAAATCTTAACTCAGATAAAATAAAAATGTCGACTTAACTTACTATATTTATAAAACTCAACAAATCTATTTTAAAGACAATATTTATTTTTTTTTTGAGATTCTCAGTGGAGCAAAGAAGCTAGTGTTTGGTATTTTTATATATTAGTGAAACTAAAATTTCAGTATTATTATTATTTATTAAATAAAAGTAAAACAAAATAAATAAATTAATATTGTATTATACATTTTATAGTTTAGATCCTGAACGAAGTGAAGAAGCTAGTGGTTTTACAATGATGCTTATTTTTATTGTTTTCTTTTTCTGTATACACTTTTTCTTATTGAAATACTTGTCCAAAAGTCTCGATTAGTAACTTTTTGAAACCGAAAAAATAAGATTAATATTTTGAATTTCTCAATTCTTCATTTTTTTGGGGGGACAACCTATCCAAAATTTGGCAAAAAAGACTCCAAACCCATAATTTTTCGATCCAAACTTTATGAAAAATCCAAAATTTTGGATATTATTCCGACACTTTTTTTTCTCAATAATTATTTTTTCCTCTTCTTTATATTAGACAAAAAAAAAAAAAAAAAAAAAAAAAATAAAGTAAAGTATTGACAAAAAAGCCACCGGACCATACTTCGCACCACGGGTATTCTTCGCTCTTCGGGTCACATAATTTAAAGAAACGATATTATAAATCATTTTTCCAATAAGACAATTAAATAAGAACGGAGGAAGTTTTAATGATATAAAGAACAATAAAATAGTCATCAGTTTCCAATACACCCATCAAAAGAGTTGGTTAAAATACGAATGAAAAGACTAACATTTTTCGAATTAGTAGTAAAATATTAAATGGTTTTTCAAATGTTCAATAAGACTTGTTGACCAAAATGACGTTCGGACTGAAAATGTACATTTTAGAGAAGTGCTGCACTGGCCGCTAAGAATGGGAGAAAGGTTACACAGAGCCGTAACAAGCTTTTCTGGCGCCTGAGGCACGATTTGAAATATGTACCCCCCTCCCCTCAAAAAAATTGTAATTAGGTTTCGAGTAAAACAAGAAATAATGTCTTTAGCTACAAGTTTATAATTCTCAAGTCTTTACGTTAAAGTAAACAAATCAATATGAAATTTACAGATTATTAGGTATTTCAAAACCATAATCAATAATAACAAAAATTTTAAAAAGTGTGTACTCCGCTCGTCGGGGTGTTCTTCGCACCAATCTCGCATCGCCCTAGTTACGGCGGCGCTGAAGGTTGATTCTGGCGGAAAAGTGTCACGCCCAAATGTCGCGGCGACGACGAGGTAGTAGTAAAAATGGCGCACGCGCGTCGCGGATCATGATATATTATTCGCCGGAGAGAACCGATAAAATCTGACTAATATAACATACGACACAAAATTGAAAAATAAGATTTTCACCGTTGCAGTTGCAGTCAATGAAACGCGTCCGCGAAAAACATTTATTAGGACGTTCTTAGTACCTTAATACGAGCTACACGGATGGCGCGCGGCCCGACGACTATAGATCTGCCGCGTTCGCGCGCGCGATGAAAAAAAACAACATCGAGATCAATACGTACGCAGAGCCAAAACTTTGCGGTGAAACTCTGTAACCGCCTAAACTTTATCGCCAACAAACTATATATATATATATATATATATATATGAGAGAGAGAAAACGATATTAACGGTGTATGGCGTGTACTCGACGTTTTAACACACAGAGCCAAGTTTAACATTACTGTTATTTCCGTTGGCAACGTAACGTATATGTGGTTTTATATATTTTAACTCGCCTATATATATATATATATATGTGTGTGTGTGTACTAAACGCGCGTATAATATGTGTGAACCACCGTCTAAGCACTTTTTGAGTCGACGGAAAATCGAGTCGACGACGGTGAACGCCGTTGCTGTGCGAAACAACGGTGTCCGTGTCTCGTGTAACGGTTTTCTAGTCGTCAGAAAAAAAAAAAAAGAAAAAAGAAGCTGGACACGCCATGGTGGGTATCCTCGGGTGGGATTTTTGGTGGGCGTATTAAATTTCGAAGAAACGATACTCCGTGAACGGAGTTCCAGTTGTTAGCGAAAGACATTTTTACTTCAAAATTATACAAAGTTTAGAAAAAAGAAACAAAAATCATTTTGTCTTGGACCAGTTTATAAATTCCATTATTAACCGAGAAAAGAGAAAAAATAAGTCAGTATAAAACGTTTTTTTTCATATTGTAAATTGTTTTTCACCAAAACGTTTCCCGTATTACTTGGTCTGTCTACAATTTTTATTAAGCTTGGATTACAAAAATATAGTTTAAGAGGAGTATTTTTTTTTTTTTCGAATTTTGCGTAGAATTTCGAAAAATAACCTTTAAAAAAATACCGTCTAAAGGCCGAATTCTGATTCTCAAAAAGCATTTATTGGGAAAATCAAATAATTGACATCATTTTGTAGTCTCTCCACTCGGAATCTAAAATAACAGTCGATTTGCATATCGTTGTTGTTTCGACATACCGCATCATGCGGCTCTCGTCACGGTTGCACGTGGCTCGCATTTTATTTCCTAAAACAACAACTTTTTTTCTATTTAATAACATGCCATATTTTTTAATCGTTACAATTTTTCGATTTTAAATTATCTAAATGGCCTTGAATAAGCCAAAAAGAAAAAAAAATTAAAGAATATTTTTTTGTTGATGGAAATAACCCAAGAATGATTTGTAAAATAAACATATATAATAAATGATATTATACTTATTTGAATATTTTATTCAAAAATATCATCCAAAATTTCAAAACTCTGAAATATGCATTTATTATAAAAAAAAAAAAAAAATTCAAAATATTTATATGATTACACTTAAACTCAAAACTTCGAAACCTTAAAATATGCAATTATTGTAAAAATAAATAAAAATCTTCAAAATATGCAAAAAATGTGCAAAATAAAACTAGAATATTTTTAATCCCTAATATGTGATGCGGATGGTCTATCCAACTTAGTTTAGGACTTTCCAAAAAAAAATTAAAAAAATATGCGAAATGCTATAAAATCCTATATCCCTAACGATTATCTTTTTTTTCCGTCCGAATCGCTGTTTCTTACATTTTTTACGCATACTTACTCCCCGCCCTACCGTGCGCGCTCAATTTAAAACCGCTTTCAGAAAGTCGTTATCATAAATTGTTTAATTATAATAATATTTACGCCGCTGCGGGGTTGAGCCGAGCACCACTCGCAGCGGTGGTGGTAAATCAAGCTCTACTTAAAACGGCTCTTCCGAAACCGGAGATTTATCACTGCTCTTTCGAAATCGTTACGACTAGAGTCAGGATTTTGAGGCAAACGTTTTTAGATTCTGAACGAAGTGAAAAAGCTAGTGTTTTTACAATGATGTTTATTTATGTATGTATTTTTTCTGTGTACAACTTTTCGTATGGAAATACTTGTCCAAAAGTTTCGATCAGCAAATTTTTTGAAACCGGATTTGCCTCTAAAAAAAATTTGGACATTTTTCTAACATTTTTTTTTTTTGTTTTATTAACTTTCTTCGTTCAGAATCGTTTCATTGAAGAAATGATTTATGGTTTCTTTAAAATTCAATACACCCGTCAAGAGAATCCCACCCGACTTGCGAAGAACACACTTTTTTTTTTCTTCTGAAGATAGATCATAGAAAGACGATCGTTAAAATATACGCACAGCTCATAGTATTCTTCCGATTATTTATTTTCGCACGTTTGAATGAAAATATATTGTAAAATTACATATTTTAAGATAATCATCGTATGAAATTCAAATTTTCTAAAACATTCATTGAAAAAATAAAAAAAATGTATAGTTCAAATCGCATTTTATTCTCTATACAGTTTTTCGACAAACGGGTAATTTAATTTTGTATATATATATATATATAAAATCTTATATATATACTATTTAATTTCTACGCTAATTGGCGAATATAATTATTTTTACCTTTTTTCTTTTTCGCCTTTTTCACCTACAAATTCATCTTCAGTCGCTTTCCCCCCATTTTATGATATTTTACGTTAAATCAAAAATTTTATTACACCAATTTCGAAATGAATTATACCATAAGAAGTGATCAGAACTCGCGTTATAATAATTTTAATCCATTGAAAAATAATTGATTTTCTTTCGAATGCGTTTTAGATTCTGAACGAAGTGAAGAAGCTAGTGTTTTTACAATGATTTTTTTTTTTCTGTGTACAACAAATGTGAAAAAAAATTTTTTGGACATTTTTCTAATATTTTTTTTTTCTCATTTGTTCTTTACATCATTAACTTCCCTCGTTCAGAATCGTTTTTTCGAAGAAATAATTTATCGTTTCTTTAAAATTCAACACACCCGTCGAGAGAATCCCACCCGACGAGCGAAGAACACCCGTCGTGCGAAGTATGTTCGCCTTTTTTTTGTTATTCTTTTCAAAATTACCTTTTTTTTTTTATGTAATAATTTATATTGCCTTAAAATCCGAACCCTAGTTATAGCGTACACGGTTGTGTACCTACCACCGCGTATATAATATTATATAACATAATAGTACTCTCTACCTTATACTACTTAATAAACCCGTACCCGAAATCCGTCTAAAAATAATGACGTGCGAAAAATGTATTCACTTTAATACGACCGCCGCCGTGTTTACGCGCGTTTTACAACGTAAAACGTGTTTAAAAAAAAAATTTTCGCTTTTTTCTTTTACATCTATTTTACTCTCGGTGCTATCGTATGTTTTTTTTTTGGCTTTTTTTCGTTTTTTTACACTCTCTACTACAGAATTATTTTACTTACAAAAAAAAAAAAAAAAAAAAAAAAAAAAATTAAAAAAATAAAACATAAAAAACTTATCTCGCGCGCAAATTCGTTTTCGCGTCGTAACGACCGAATAACGTTAACCGCGAAAAATATAATATAATAATATTATGCAATATGCATTGTACGCGCCACCGCCGTGCCTTCTACCGCGGCACATTTGTTTCTGCAAGGAAACGGCGAGTTTATGTGTACGCCATTTTGAGTTTTATACATATTTTATTTTCACAAATCTTTGTCCACACACACACACACACACACACATGTACGTAGTACACGGATTATGTAATGCGAGTAAAATTTACGAACTCTTATACTTATTATTAACACTTATTTGTTGAAAATACTCGGCTAAGTTTTTTTTTTGTCATTTTTTGAATTTCTCAATTCTTCAATTTTTTTTTTTTTTTTTTTGGAAAAAAATACCCAAAATTTTACAAAAACAAGTCGGAAACCATCATTTTTTGATCCGAATTTTATTGAAATTTAAACATAGATAGAAAATCATATAAGAAAGATTTTGGCGCAAGAAAATTTTGAAAATGTGAAAAAAAAATTTCGGACATATTTCTAACATTTTTTTTTCTCATTTATTTTTTATATTATTAACTTCCCTCGTTCAGAATCGTTTTATTGAAGAAATGAATTATCGTTTCTTTAAAATTAAATACACTCGTCAAGAGAATCCCACCCGACGAGCGAAGAACACCCATCGTGTGAAGCATGTCCTTTTTTTTTTTTGAAACTGATACGTGGGGATTGAATAGATTTTTGAAAGTCAAAAGAGGCGTCGATTAAAAAAATAGTTACCGGCACCATTAATTTAGTGTGTATTTAACCTGATGATAAGTATGTCATAGAAAATTAATCGTTCAACATTTTCAAAAATGTTATACGAGAATTGGCTTTAATAAAAAAAAAAAAGAAAAGTTAGGTACGTTCATAGTAATTATTCGGTAGGGATTTCGACTCGATCGATAGAAAAGTATGAATTAAAGAGTTATAAATTTCTCGTTTCAAGCAATTTGTATTTCAAACATTCGTTTATTGGTATAATAAGTAGAGCTCGGATGTTCGCGACCTAAATAATATATGCATTTGAAAACGACAAAATATACAAAATATAAAACTTCAAAGTTCAAATGTATTAAATATATCCATTTTTTTTAACAAATATATTATGCAAAATCATTACAAAATATGAAATTAAATGCTTTAAATTGTCTTTTTTTTAAAACAAATATATATGTACATATTAAATGATAAATACTAATTGAAAATTAATTAAGTACTTATTTATAAACTTCACCTGTTTATATTTTAAGGTTAGTGACAATTGAATATTTTATTTCGCATTTTTACTTTTTTCCATGATCTTGCTTTACAAATTTTATGTTATTAAAAACTATTCGATTCCAGAATAATTTAAATAATACAATCTTACCTAATTTAATGCTATACATGTAATATATAATGGGTAAATTAATACAATTAACTATGATTGATGAAAATTGGAAAGAATTTGGAAAAAATGTTATAGTATTTATAATTTATAAATTTGCTACCAAATCTGGAAATAAGCAAATCTGGACATCATATGAATTGAAATTGTACCGTTTTCGGAAATAATTCAGGCAGCACAAAAAAAAAAAAAATATTCAAAATCATAAACATCCGAGCTTCTAGATACCGCCGTTTCGTTTGGTTCGACGACTATACGGCTAGTAGTAGTATTTTATTAAATAGTATTTAGGGTGACCATATTTAAGAACATAAAATACAGGACAAAAATATTTTTCATAATATTTTTAAATAAATAAGTATTTATTACATATATATATATATATAATATATAATATGTTTTTAATGTTGACAAAAGTATAATTTTTAAACTACCTATTACAGATTAAATTTAAACACATAAAAACATAAAATAACGTAATGAAACTAAATTTGTCCTTTTTAAAATTTCTTCAAATCCTTTATTCATGCATATTGTATACTTTACTTTCTAAAAAAAAAAACTTGTTAATTCATTTTACGATTATAATTATTGATCTAATGGTATCCAAAAGATTTCTAGATTCTTACATTATTTTATTCAATAATTTCATTTTAAAAATTTCAAAAATTTTAAATCATCAGTAAGTCAAAAAACGGGAATAATATGGGACAGACTTGAAATTACGGGACAAAAAGCGTCCTGAGAGAAGTTTGTCAGGACAACAGAGCCAAAATAAAGGACAATCCTGTATAAAACAGGACGTATGGTCACCCTATAGTAACCGGATCGTCTCGGTTTGTCTTTGCTAGGGAACGAAAGAGTCCTCGGGGGGGGGGGCGAGGGTTGGGATAGGTGATCCCTGTTTAATTAACACCACGTTACAATATTCGACTTTAATCTTTTTCCAACTTTTCCATTATATTATATAGGTCCGAAATTGTGTACCGTTTCTGCGTGTGTGGCGAATTTCTCAGAAGTGCTTTTAGCCAACACGGCCATTAATGCGGGTTTGGAAACACGAGCTCACCGTTGCCGCCGCCAGTGTCTTGGGGTAAAATAGAGAGAGAGAGAGAGAGAGAGAGAGAAGCCTTTTGCGTGGACCTGGTAAAAGAAGCCCCTTTGTTGCCAGAATTTTATCCATCCCACCACCCACCACCGACCGCCACCCACCATCACCACCCTATCTTTCGGCATCTCTCTACCCCCCTCGAGCACACCTCACCCCCCCCCACTCGCTAGTCGACCGGCAGCTTGAGTCAACCTCGCACCAAAATCGATACTAGGACATTAACTAGTGAAGCGCACTTTCGTTGGCATTCCCCGCAAAATTGCTTCAGGGTCTTCTTATGAACACACACACGCACAAACGTTTACATTGAAATTTGTGCGTTTATTGGCTATGTACAGGGTGATTTTTTAATATCGCTCAGCCCCCCCCTTTATTTTGACTGTAAAAATGTAAAAATTTCTATAAAATATAAATATGTTTTCCACAACTCATTTTTTTTTCACCACGTGGATGTCTTGTGGAGAAACAAATTTTTTTGCTGGAACAATAACGCCCTGTTTTGACTACGGGATTTTTCGCAGATAATTTCGAATGCATTTAAATCGAAATTCGGGCGAGTAGTTTTTGAGTTTTTCAAATTTGAGTATAGTGCTTTGAGAAAGTACTGTGTAGATAAAACTAAAAAAAAACGTGTTGCGTCCGAGAGTTTATATTCCTTATAATACACGAATTCGAATTATTCAAAAAAAAAAAAAAATACTCGTTCGGGTTTTGATTTTGTCGAAATTCACAAAAAAATTAAGCCGAATAAAATTCCAATGGGGGGTTGCCTTTTGGAAACAAAAAAAAAAAGTTTGTGTCGCCCATAAGACGACGTGAAAAAAAACACGAGTTATGGAAAACATAGTTTTCGAAAAGAAAAATTACCCAATTTCGGCGCTATTTTTGGGGCCAAAAATGGGGGTTAGAGCGCCTGGAAAAAATCACCCTGTACAGACGTGAATCGTATGACGTATGTGTGTGTGTACGATTTCGTTTTTCGAATTGGTGACCATTATCAGAGTGCGCGGCACAATGTGTAACCGCTCGCGTATGCCTAACATATATATACAGGGTGATTTTTTAAGCGTGCTCACCCCTATTTTTGGCCGTAAAAATGCAAAATTTGGGATTTTTTTCCGGAATGTTCAAGTTACTATAAATCCAATATTTTTTATAACTCATTTTTTTCATGTCACCTTAAGGGTGTCCTGTGGAGATACAAACTTTCTTTTTTATAACGGCTACCCCCCCATATTTTTTATCACGGAATTATATTCGGGTTATTTTTTTGTGAATTTTGATGTATTGAAATTAAAATTTGAACGAGTAGTTTTTGAATTATTCAAATTTCAATATTGAGGAAAATTGTCACTTGGGCACATATTATTTAGTTACGTACGTGGTTCGTAATTATTATAAATCTACTCAATTAACCTTTAATCAGAAATAATTAGTCAAAATGTTCATAGATATCATGTGGTGTGTACAAGATTAAATTTTACATTTACAAAATATTAATTAGTCAGGTCGTCTTATCTCATTTACCTATTAAGAATAAATTAAAATATGTGCCTAAGTGACAATTTTCCTTAATATTTAAATTTGAATAATTCAAAAACTACTCGTTCAAATTTCAATATCAATACATCAAAATTCACAGAAAAATAACCCGAGTATAAGTCCATAATTAAAAAATAGGGGGTAGCCATTTGAAAAAAGAAAGTTTGTATCTCCACATAACACCCTTAAGGTGACATGAAAAAAAAGAGTTATGAAAAATATTGGTTTTATAGTAACTTGGACATTCCGGAAAAAAAAAAAATCCCAAATTTTGCATTTTGACGGCCAAAAATGGGGATGAGCACGCTTAAAAAATCACCCTGTATAATAATATGAAGTTTAGAATGTAGACAGAGAGAGAGAGAGAGAGAGAGAGAGAGAGAGTGCATAAAGGCGACGTAAAAAGCGCTTCCGGTGTGCTGAGGAGCTGACGATAACACGCGAACTAGGGTTTTTTATTATTATTATTATTTTTTATTATTATAATATCGAGAGAGAGAGAGAGAGGGGGGGGAGAGAAAATGACGGTGAAATTGTGAAGGAAAAAAGCCATCAAAAACCTTCTATATATATATTATATTATACGTATACACTCGATGAACGCAGTGGCGCGGGAGGTGTGTGACGGAGAGACACTAATATCAAGTACTACTACTACTACTACTACTACTACCCCCGTAGACCCTTCAACGGCGGCGGCGGCAGCGGCGTTATAACTCGAGACAAAATCAAACGAAAAATATTTGAATAAGGGGAATTATATTGAGAGAGAGAGAGAGAGAGAGAGAGAAAAAGAAGAAATGATGATGAAAATAAAAACGCTTAAATAAAATCAACGCTTTTTAGAAAACCGGAATTGTTAAATTATTATTATTATTTAATAAAGAGTACTGGTTACGCGGTTTTAATCATTTATTTAATATAATATAAATTAAAATAATAATTTCTCGAGCGTTTAAATGGTGACGACGTTAAAAAAAAAAAAAAAAACTGTTGATGATCGTTCTTTTGGCGACCAGTGTTGCGCGCACGGATTACTTTAAATTTATCCCCAGATAAAGATAAAAGATAGTTTTAGTAGTATAAAATGTATCCGAGATAAAGATAAAAGATAAAATTTTATTTATCTGGATAAAAAAAATAAATAAGAAGATATTTTGTTAACTGTAAAATGTATAATACAATAAAACCATTTTTTGTTTACGTTTATTTGATAAAAAATACATTTAAGTTTTACTTCCACTAATATAAAAATACCAAACAGAATATATAAAAATCCTTACTTAGATATTCTTTGCTTCTCTTCGTGGGCGTGTTGTGTTAAAAAAAAAAAAAAAAAATGATTAATCGTTTTTTGAATAAAACGATTCTGAGCGAAGCTTCAGTTTATATAAGAGAATTTAATATAAAATTAGGAAATGTGTTATCGTTAAGAAAAAATATATTTTTTACTCAGCCAGTTTTTTATCCCATTATTAACTGAAAACAGGAAAAAAAATGTGAAAAAGTATTATAAAAAAAAACATTTTCACGTATTTTTCATCAAAATATTTTTTATATCGCTATCTGACTATGTTTAAATTTTCATGAAGCTTGGATTAAAAAAGTTTTAAAAATGTTTTTGTCCCATTTTGAGTAGTTTCCCCACCCAAATTTTCGAAAAACTATGGAGAATTTTTAATATTGATCTCCTAAAAGATATTAGAGATAAATTCTGATTCTCAAGAGATAAATTCTGATTCAAAATGCTGATGATCGACATTTTTGGACAAATATTTCAATATGAAAACGTGTACACATAAAAAAACAAAAGCCGGACATACTTCGCACGATGGGTGTATTTCGCACGACGGATGGTATTCACTTGATGGGCGTATTAAATTTGAAAGAAACGATAAATCATTTCTTCAGTAAAACGATTCTGAACGAAGGAAGTTAATTAATAATATGAGAAAAAAAAATTTTTCGAAAAATGTCAAAAATTTTTTTTCACATTTTCAAAATTTTCTTGCGCCAAAATCTTTTTTATACGATTTTCTATCTATGTTAAAATTTTCATAAAATTCGGATCAAAAAATGATGGTTTCCGAGTCGTTTTTGTCAAATTTTGGGTAGTTTTTTCCAAAAAAAAAAAAAAAATTGAAGAATTGA
>JAIPRM010010809.1:0-13445 GCA_025469315.1 Stegophylla sp. TES_Ste_2020
TTTCATGAAATTCGGATCAAAAAATGATGGTTTCCGAGTCGTTTTTGTCAAATTTTGGGTAGTTTTTTCCAAAAAAAAAAAAAATTGAAGATTTGAGAAATTCAAAAAATGACCTCTCTAAAGTACAATCTACAGGCAAATCCGGTTTCAAAAAGTTATTGATCGAAACTTTTGGACAAGTATTTCTATACGAAAAGCTGTACACAGAAAAAAAAAATAATAAAAAAAAAAAAATAAACATCATTGTAAAAACACTAGCTTCTTCACTTCGTTCAGAATCTAAAAAATAAGTAAATAAAAAAATGGATTAATTTTATTCAAAATTTTATATTTAAGGATATAATATTACAACCTCGATTATCATTTTAACCATACGTTTTACGTCATGTTTTTTAATCTTATGGTTAAAGGGTTAAAATATATATATAAACATACACATATTATATAGGTACCCACGTTTACATTTAAATTTTCGTTGGGATCACTTATACCAATTTTATTAAATATAAAAACATTAAATGTGATAGAATTGACATGGACGGTTTAGGTCATTTTGTAAGGTAGTCGTTTCTATGCCGAACCTGTTTTAGGGTGAGACTGTTTCGATGCGACGTAAGATGTATGTTGGCACGGCCATATGAGCCGTGAGAACCTTATTAAAAGGACCTAATAAATTATCTGACAATAATCAGATGGCTAATGACGGCTGACACTATACCTTTTTTATCTACCCGATTTCGCACATTTTCATAATACAAAAGATTTTTTTTTTTTATTTAAACTGAATTTAACACGATTCCGAATAAAAATTGTTGCGATGTGGCCAGCTGTGGGGGAAAGTAAAAATAATATTAAATAAAACAAATAATATTAAATAAAGCATATTGAAACATGTATTTCAATTTTTTGCCACTTAACTATCGACTCCACCGGTGTAGGTTAGTTCACCGAGTGTTTGGTTGACTCCTCTTTGCTCCGCAAATCAAAAATATCTCTCGGCTTTTTGTGCAACGTGGGGAAATTTCGGCTTGATAATCGGCAGTCGCATATACTTTTTAACATGTTATATTAATATCAATCAATATTTTTTAAAATACAATCGGCAACAGCGGTTCACTGTCATTAGATATCTGATGTTATGATGTATGTTGGCCTCGCCAACATATATTTTACGCCGAAACAGTCTTGAGCTCAAATGTCTACGTCGAAACGCCGCGTTGGAATTCACGCCGAAACATCCAGATTCGTGACATAGTACCTACAAAATAGATAGTTAAACATACGAAAATGACAATAAGAATCCTGTAAATCACAATAAAACTTTTATCAGAATCTTTTTATCGATAGTAAAATAAGATATTCATCATAAATGTCCTATCCAATGGGCCAAAAAAAAAAACCCATAGTGTGAAGTAATTATGACCCTTTTGAATTTATACTAATAATTTCATACATACATAAAATCAATAATCATGTTTATAATTAAAACATTGCATTAACACGTAGAAACAAATTAAAACCTAAAAAGTTAATTTATTGTCAAGAACATTTTCATTAAAATGTTTATTTACTATCAATAAAACTACAATTATCATATAAATAGTAACCATCAACTTTTTTTTTTTCTAATAAACATATAATATATTAAAATATTAAACAATAACAAGTGTAGAATTAACCTTGACAATCTTTATATAATTTGTATCTTCTGCTCCTTCTTGTAATTGTGTATGATTTATAAAGAGTGTAGATAGCTTTTGCATCTCCTCCTGCTGCTTTATTTTCATCTCCTCCTGCTTCTTTCGCTCCTCTTCCTGCTTCTTTTTCTCTTCCTCCTGTTTCTTTTGCTCTTCTTCCTGCTTCTTTTGTTCCTCATCCTGCTTCTTTTGTTCCTCCTGTTTCTTTCGCTCTTCTTCCTGCTTCTTTTGTTCCTCCTCCTGCTTCTTTCGCTCTTCTTCCTGCTTCTTTTGTTCCGCCTCCTGTTTCTTTTGCTCTTCATCCTGCTTCTTTTGTTCCTCCTCCTGTTTCTTTCGCTCTTCTTCCTGCTTTTTTTGTTCCTCCTCCTGCTTCTTTTTCTCGTCCTCCTGTTTCTTTCGCTCTTCTTCCTGCTTCTTTTGTTCCTCCTCCTGTTTCTTTCGCTCCTCATCCTGCTTCTTTTGTTCCTCCTCCTGTTTCTTTCGCTCTTCTTCTTGCTTTTTTTGTTCCTCCTCCTGCTTCTTTTTTTCGTCCTCCTGTTTCTTTCGCTCTTCTTCTTGCTTTTTTTGTTTCTCATCCTGCTTCTTTTTCTCGTCCAGTTTCTTTCGCTCTTCTTCTTGCTTCTTTTGTTCCTCCTCCTGCTTCTTTCGCTCCTCATCCTGCTTCTTTTGTTCCTCCTCCTGTTTTTTTTTTGCTTCCTCTTGCTGCATTTGCCACTGTATTTGTTTTTTCTGTTGCTGTTGCTGCTGCTCCTGTTCTTTTTTATCTCCATCAGAACTACCAGGATAGGTTCCTGCATGTTGTGTTTTTGTGGAAGGCTCAGAATCTGGTCCAGTTTGTACACCAGACTCTGGCTTTGGTTCAGGCTCTACTTCAGGTCCATGCTGTACTCCAGGCTCAGGTTGTGATTCAGGCTCAGGTTCTACTCTAGAATTAGACTGTATCCCAGGCTCAGACTGTACTTCTGACTGCTTTATCTCAATATCATTCTGTTGTTGGTGCTGCTGTTTTTTTTTATCTTTAGAAGAATCACTAGGATAGGATTCTGAAGGTTGTATTTGTGTCGAAGACTCAGAATCTCGTCCGGGTTGTAGATCAGACTCTAGCTTTCGTCCAGTTTGTACTCCAAATTCTGTCTGTGGTTCAGGATGTACTCCAGGCTGCTTCATCTGAATATCTTCTTTTTGTTTCTGCTGCTGCTCTTCCTTATCTCCATGAGAACCACCAGGATAATTTTCTACAGGTTGTATTTGTGTCGAAAGATCAGACTCTGGGTCAGTTTGTATTCCATATTCTGGTTTTGGTTCAGTCTGTAATCCAGGTCCAGGCTCTACTCCAGAATCAGGCTGAAATTCAGCCTCAGGTTGTACTTCAGACTCAGGCTGTACTCCAGGCTCAGACTGTACTTCAGGCTCAGGCTGTACTCCAGATTCAGATTCAGGAAAATCGTACTGCTGTTGTTTTTTATCATCCCCAGGAGAATCACTAGGATAGGTTTTTACAGGTTTTGTTTGTGTCGAAAGCTCAGATATTGGTCCAGTTTGTACTCCAGATTCCGGCTGTGGTTCAGGATGTACTCCAGGCTGCTTCATCTGAATATCTTCCTCCTGTTGCTGCTGCTGATCTTTCTTACTTCTATGAGAATCATCAGGATAGTTTTCTACAGGTTGTATTTGTGTCGAATGATCAGACTCTGGTTCAGTTTGTACTTCAGATTCTGACTTTGATTCAGTCTGTAATCCAGGTCTAGGCTGTACTCCAGGCTCAGACTGTACTCCAGGCTCAGGCTGTAATCCAGGCTCAGACTGTACTTCAGGCTGCTTCATCTGAATATCGTAATGTTGTTGTTTTTTATCATCTCCAAGAGAATCACCAGGATAGGTTTCTACAGGTTGTGTTTGTGTTGAAGGCTCAGACTTTGGTTCAGTTTGAACATCAGACTCTGGCTTTAGTTCTGGATGTACTCCATGTCCAGGCTGTACTCCAGGTCCATGCTGTGATCCAGGCTCAGGCTGCTTCATCTGAATATCGCGCACAAAATCCGACCAAGATTGTACACCAGACTCTGACTGTCGTTCAAACTGTACTCCAAATCCAGGCTCTTCTGCAGGCTCAGGCTGTAATCCAGACTCAGTCTGTGTATCAGGCTGCTTCATCTGCATATTTTCCTGCTTTTGCTGCTGCTGTTCTTTATTGCCTCCAAGAGAATACCCAGGATAGGTTTCTGCAGGTTGTGATTGTGGTAAAGACTTAGACTCTGGGCCAGATTGTAAATCAAACCCTGCCTGTGGTTCAGATTGTACTCCATGCTTTGGCTGTAATTCGAATTCAGGCTGTACTCCTGGCTGCTTCATTTGTATATGTTCTTGCTGTTCTTTATTATCTCCAGAAGAATCACCAAGATAGATTTTTTGAGGCTGTGTTTGTGTTGAAAGCTCGGAATCTGACTCAGTTTGTACTCCAGACTCGGGCTGTGGTTTAGGCAGTACTCCAGGTTTAGGCAGAACTACAGGCTCAGGCTGTACTACAAATTCTGGCTGTATACCAGGCTGCTTCATCTGATTATCTTCTTGATATTGATGCTGTTGTTCTTGATTATCTCTCGGAGAACTATCAGGATAGGTTTCTGTAGGTTGTATTTGTGCTGAAGGCTCAGGCTGTGGCCCAATTTGTATTTCAGTTAATACTTGTGGTTCAGGTTGTACTCTACTTTCTGAGAGTACTCCTGATTCAGGCAACACTCCAGGTTCTGGTTGTATTCCAGGCACAGCCTGTATTTCAGGTTCAGAGTGTACTTCAAGGTATTCCTTATGCAGCTCTTCTTGCTGTTTTTGCTGCTGCTCTAGATTACCTATAGGAGAAGGAAATGTTTTGACTGATGACTCTTCTGAGGGTGCTCCTTGAGGTCCTCCAGGTTGTTCCTCTGGTAAACCTATAGGTGACCCTCTAGGTGAACCACCTTGTTCATCATCTTTACAATCACATTCTAATTTACAACCTTGGCAACTATCACCTGGCTCATAATCACTACCACATTTTATTTTAAATACGATATTTGCGCAACTTCCACATGCTTTAGAATCTCCTGGGTCTGTTGCAGTTTGAAAAACCTACGGGCAAAATATTCATATACATTAAAGTTAGTAAAACTGATTGTTATCAACACACTCTTGAACTAAATTAATGGAATGCAATAGGAATAAAAATTATCATATTTATTCATTTAAATAATATTAATAAAAAAAAGACGGACGTATTTCAATGTATGGGTATTCTTTACAGAGGGAGGATAGTTTTGGTGGGTGTGTTGAATTTCAAAAAAATGATAAATTATTTCTTCAATAAAACGATTTTGATTGGAACTTCAGTTAATATACAATAGTAAATAGTAATAATAATTTGTCAGTATTTTTAACAATTGTTATTGTTATTGGCGTAATCTCCAACTTGACAAACACTATGAAATATTTGATAAATTTTATTGAAAAGCTACGATTAAATTATATAAAACATTATCGAATACTATTAAATAGTAAAAACTATTTGGTAATGCCCATCACTGTTTTTGATGTGGCAACTTTTTAGTTTTGAATATTTATTGTTTCTTTTGTATCCATTTATTGTAACTGTTACATATTTACGGTTTTGTGTTTTGGTTAAACAGTAAAATAGATATTATTCGTTTTATAATTGAATTCATATTAATGTTTTCACCAACAAAACATACGTCGATTTTCGTTCGTTCGAGTTACTTATTTTATTCAACTTTATAATGGTTAACTTACCTTTTTTATGTTTCTACACTTTTATACTCTTAGTGTATTGTACTAAGTTTACAGAAAACTTAGTACATGTAGTACAGTAGTTATAAGAACTCAGTGTTTTTTTTTTCAAACCGATTTTCTTGAAATGTATAGTTGTTAAGAAAAATTTTCAACGATTTTTTACCCATGGTTAAAATATTCAACAATAAATAATATATAATAAATTATAAGTAAATGTAAATGTAATCGTAAAGTAAATGTGATCGTACAATATATTATCAAAAATAAAAGTAATTATAAAATCTTGATATTTTATTGATAGCTTTATGCTTCCTCAAATGCCGTTTGATTCATATTTTCTATGAAATTTCTCGCAGACAAAGTGATTTTTTCAGTACCCAGGTGAAATGGTATTGGAGCAAATTCCCCTCCAGGGTTGAGTGACTTAATATTTTATATCAAATCGTATAACTAAAAATTAACAATATTTTATGGTAAATTTTCAATATATTAAATAATCTATACATACCATTAAAAAAAACTTTTATTCTTATTCGTTTCTTTAGATGCGTATTCGTTAAATTATTTTATCAAATTTTGTTACTGTATTGTAGAATACGTAAATAGTCAAAATATGAAGTTATTATTTTGGATATAATATCACAAAATGACTAAAATTAATTTTGCGAAATATTTGTAATTATAATATTTTTAAACGCGCGTTTCTTATATTGTTTGGGGAAAACTAAAGAAAATCGCATCATATGTACAATTTTACAACAAAATAATAAAAAAATGTGTACACTACAGACAATGAGGTTAATAAAGATAAGCCCCTTAAATATATTATATTGGAATATGTCATTGGGAGTAGAAAATGTTTATTGAACGTGTTCCGTTACTTATTACAACTAATATTGTTTACAACTAATAATAATTCTGCAATGTAATTATATATATCTTTAAGAATCCTTATTATATTTATAAAAAAAATGTAGAATTAAACTAGAGAGCCTGGAAAATATTTGGTCAGTGTCCATTGTTTTCTGTGTGTGTGTGTGTGTTCAGTTAATTAGTATTGACTACTTTCCTTAAGTAATATCACTATACCGATACCTCCTGTGTATAATATTGAAGTCAAGATCTGCCATTTATTCAAGGCTTCGCGTATCTTATCAGTTAATTGCATGTTGATAATAAATCCATTTTTTAAATTTAAACTCGAAAACTATTTTGATATCTACTATATCCTTCATTATCTCGCAAATAATATCGCAACGGAGGAAAATCCTCATGGGGAATACCCTGCACCCACCCAGTGAGATTCGTATTAATGTCTTCATTTTCTTCTGATTCTTTAGCAACGGATTAAAATGAACTCACTGTCATGCAACTCGCGGCCAGCAGGAAAACGATCGTCTTCATCCTGACGGACTCCTGCAGGACGAAATCTATTGTAGGGTTCCCATTATTGAACTGTTTTCAAGTTTTCGCTCTAAACCGACACGAAACTCGATATATCCGTGTTTACAACTATTTTCGCACGATGAACACTCAAAATGTACGCGCGATTAGCTCTCCTTTGCGCGGTCGATATGCCGCGAAATCTCATAAAAATGTCAAATTTTTTAAACACACGACGTATATGTACACAGATGCGCAAACGGAAAGCGTCGAATACCAAACCACTGTATGCGTGACTCGAAATGTGCGCATATAATGCGAGACAATATTAATTTAGTATTGATCTGTTTATATTTATTTATTTATTTATTTATTTACGCTGATTGTCGTCACTGCAGTTCAAAATTCTACTAATTGATCCGGTCACGTTGTTTACAACTTTTTTAATGAAGAAAAAAAGGTTATATGGAAATTAATAATTATTAAGAATCTACCGAATCAATTGTTACCTAATTAGTCGGGTGCATTTAAATTTTACGATTCTCTAATTCGTATAATATGTTTTATTGATTCTGACACATAGCCATATTCGAAATCACCATATATCAAATGATAAAATTAAACGCGACTGAATGATTTAAATGATCTATATAATATGCTAGTTTCAAATCATTACAAAAAAGTCGGACATAATTCGCACCATGGGTTTTCTTTGCTCCTCGGGTGGAACTCGATGGGCGTGTTAAAATATTTCTATAATAAAACAATTATGAGTGGAGCTTCAGTTAGTTATATAGCATGTAATAACTGTTAGTTTTGTATTGTGTAGTTATGTTTAACAATAAAAAAAAAAAAAAACCCATAACTCACTATTATTAAATTTATTTTTATTTTTAACTGAGACGTTTTAATGTGTTTTACTATTAACTGAGATCCAGAAAAAAAAAATGATTTTGATAAGGACATGGTGTTAGAATATTTCTTTAAGCACATTTTCAAAATTGTTTTTCATCAAAATATTTTACATTTTATTATTGTCTAGCTATTATAGATTATGAGTGGAGAAAAGAAGCTAGGGTTTTAAAAAGATGTTTATATATTTTTTCCGTTCTGTGAATACTTTTGCGTGTAGAAATACTTATCCAAAAGCTTCGACCAGTCATTTTTTGAATCAGAAATTGGCTCTAGATATGGTACTTCATACTTAGAATTTTTTGAAATTTGTATTATTTCAATGACTTTACACTTGTGACCGTGACTGAAATTTTGCTCACTTCCCGTCCTTGCCACACAGTATACTATTGTTTTTTTAATCGATACGAAAATGTTATGTCCTAATACAACATCGGTCTATAAAATATAATAAATATAATGAATGATAATGAGACATCTCAAAAGTGGAGACTTGGTGAAGTAACCAAGTTACTCGCTTAAATCAGGCTCTGGTTCAACCAATTAGTTTTTCATTTATTGGATATTGTCACTTATTGGTCTTAGTGGTAATCAGACAATATGATAATATTATCAATTTAGAAATTTTAAAGCAAGAATCAATGTTAAGCGTTATCTAGATAAAATATCCAGATAAATATATATTATAAAACCTGTAAAATTGATAGGAAAATATGTGTTAAAATTTAAATCTTTTTGTAATTAGGCACGAACAACCAATACATGACTATAAATAAAGTTACATAAACATGTTGCATTAGAAGATTTTTTTATTGCCAAAATGTTAGAATAATAATTTCAAGTTAATGTTATGATTCAATATTATTACTATTTCAGTATTTTAGATCGTTTTATTTTATAAAACAGCTTATTTACAAATTAGACTCACTAAAATTATCATACCAATCAGAAACTACAGTTGTTTTGGTTTTTGTAGATAACGTATAATATAATGGATTGATAAAAATTGAATATTATAAATGTATAATAATTTTTATGATTTATGTTTGTCATTGCTACTGCTGTTGCTGCTGTTGTCCCTTCCCTTGCTGCTGCTGTTGTTGTAGTTGACCAACATTATCACCAAAACTAGGAGAGGTTTCTTCAGGTTTTGCTGGTCCCGAACGAATATCTGACTGAGATTTTGGTTCAAATTTTACACTTCGCCCAGACTGTCCCTGCCCCTGCTGCTGATTCTGTAGCTGACTTTGCTCAGAATTTGATAAAACCAAATTCTGTACAAACGTAAACACACGATTATAATTAACTTTTTTTGATATTATCTGTTCTTAAAACATAACATTCCAATAACATTTGTATCATTATAAAATTAAAAACTGAAATATGTCCTTCTTTTTAATAACAGTCGTATAAATCACGTTTTTAAATGTAATTTATGAAACCTGTAAAATTGATACGAAAATATGTGTTAAAACTTAAATCTTTTTGTAATTAGGCATGAACAACCCATACATTTACAAAAATAAATAATATAAACATGTTCCATTAGAAGATTTTTTATTGTCAAGATATTGGAACAATTACAAGTTAATGTTATGTTTCAATATTATTACTATTCCAGTATTTTAGATCGTTTTATTTTATAAAACATTTACATTTAGAATCACTAAAATTATCATACCAATAAGAAACTACAGTTGTTTTTGTTATTTTGTAGTTAACGTATATTATAATGGATTGATAATAATTTAATGTTATAAAATATGTATAATAGTTTTTATAATTTATGCTTGTTGTTGCTGCTGTTGTTGTTGTTGCTGCCCATCTTCTTGCTGCTGCTGCTGCTGTTGCTGTTGTCCATCCTCTTGCTGCTGCTGTTGTTGCTGCTGCTGCTGTTGTCCATCCTCTTGCTGCTGCTGTTGTTGCTGCTGCTGTGCTTCACCCCCTTGTCCCTGCTGCTGCTGTTGTTGTTGCTGCAGTGCTTCACCCCCCTGTCCCTGCTGCTGTTGTTGTTGCTGCTGCTGTGCTTCACCCCCTTGTCCCTGCTGTTGCTGTTGTTGCTGCTGCTGCACATCACCTCCCTGTCCCTGCTGTTGCTGTTGCTGCTGCTGCTGCACTTCACCCTCCTGTACCTGCTGCTGCTCCTGTTGTTGTCCTTGACCAGCTAGACCTTCAGATGAGACTTTTTCTTTACCATCTTTACAGTCGCAAAATAATTTACAACCGTAACAACCGTCTGATTGATATTCACCGCCACATTTTATATTAAATACCATATTTTGACAACTCCCGCATGTTTTAGCATCAGCTTCTTTGTCTGCTAAAGTTTCAAAAACCTACGGGAAAAATATTAACGTATTCAATATTTTTTGCAATAGTAGTAAAGAGTAAAACTTGTTAGTTATAATTATCAATACATTCTACGAGTAAATTAATTATAGGCAATATCAATGAAAATCTTTATACCCACTCATATATATATATATATTTTTTTTTTTTTATTATTATTATTTATTAAAATTTTCGTCATATCTTTGTTGTAGCGAAAATCGAATTGCTTTATTTTTTTTTCTTTAATACCAAAATTTTCATAATATAAAAATATCCTTTGCCATTTTGCAATTTCTCATATGTTCTCCTTTTCCTTCGTATCCATTGATTTTCCTTTCCACTACATAATATATTTTGCTCTATTGGAACAGCTTCCGTCATTTTATGCCTATATTCTTGATGAAGGTATTTCAAGTTTTTAAAATTTGGAAAAACTGTTCGGCCATTCTTATTTTTAAGACAAGTGAGATCCTACTGATGTCTCCAACTATATATGTATAATTTGCAATAAAGCATCAGCAAAAAAAAAAAAAAAAAAAAAAATACAGAACTCCTAAAAATGTTACGGAAGCAATCATTGGCTGTAATAAAGAAATTTCCTGTGGTGTATCGGCTTATACTAATATTGATTACTTAACCAGTAATAACAGCAAGTAGTGCTTTCATTACTTTCCAATTTAGGGCGTCTGAAAACTTACTATAAAACACAACTGGTGAAAATCGATTAAATAGTTTAGTGTTTAGTCTATTATATTCATCGCGACGTAATTATTATGACCACGGACGAAATACACTAACTTTAAAACGTATCGTATTAAGTTACTCGTAATTTAAAAATACAATTTTTATAGATAATAATATATAAGAGACAAAATTTTCATTTTAAATTTTAATAAAACTTTTTAACATAATCTCCTAAATTCATAAATAGTGAATTTATATGACTGTAAAATAAATTATACTTTAAGTAATTTATTTGATGATTATGATTGTAATTCTGATGATTATGATTAATGTTCTGTATAATATGGAATTCTAGATTCTTGTGACGAATTTCAAAACCGAGAATTTGGCACGCTCGCAGAGTTAGCTTGCTAACTTGTTTTCGAAAATTGAATAGGTACTATTTGTTAAAATATAATTAGTGATTGTGAAAAACAATAAAATCCGTCAAATGATTTACAGTAATGAGAAAAAACAAAGAAGACCTACTGTTGAACATAATTAATTTTCTAAAATTGTAAGTATTCATAAAATGGGAAGAAATTTAGATGGACTTTGGTAATTATTATATTTTATTGTTACAATAATTAGTTCATAAAACTATTCATTAAGTCGTATAATATAGTCAGTGCCATTCCCAGGTTTTACTGAAACTTTTTCTTATAGAAATACTAATTTTCTATAAGATTCGATTAGTAACTTTGTGAATCAGAACTTGTCACGAGATGTTATTTTAAACGGGTCAATATTCAAAATTGTTAATGGTTTTTTAAAAATTGGGATGAACTTCCTAAAATTTGATAAAACTAGCCTTTTCAATTTTTTTTCAATCCAAACTTAATGAAAATAAAAATGTTGAAAGGTCAATTTTTTCGAAAAATATAAAATATAAATTATTAAATTTTGAATGGAGCGAATGAGCTAGTGTTTTTACATTGATGCAATTTTTTTTTTTCTGTTAACACTTTTTTTGTAAAGAAATACTTATTCAAAAGTTTCGAAAGCAATTATTTCTTAAATCATAATTCGGTTTCAAACGGTACTTTTAGGAGTTTATTTATAGAAATATCAATAGTTTTTCCAAAATTTTGAAAAAACTACCCAAAATTTGACAAAAATGTTTTTAGATTTTTTTTTTTTTAGTCCAAAATCACCTAGAAAATCAACTTATCATTAAAATCCCAAGATGTCAGGCCAACGACGTCGTGATTTGACCTAGACTGACCCATATATATATATATATTATAATATATATTATCCCAAAAAGTGGATGAATCTAATTAGTAATTAATAACATTATTTTTCTGCTTCTCATAGAGTGTAGTAAATACGTGTCGAACGCGGTTTAGAGTTCAAGTGAACGGAAAAAGTCCGAAAAACTTCGGTCTAATGCGTATAATATTATGTAGGTAGATACTAAGCGTTTATTCCTTAAGCACTGAGTACTCACAGTCATAAAACACGCGGCCAACAGGAACACGATTATCTTCATTTTGACGGATCGTGCGAGAAGTATATAGAATCTACTACAGGATTACTTTTGTTCAATTGATAAATTTTCGATATAAACCGATGATACTCTAGTGTTTCTACGGCGACTTTCGCAACTTAAATACTCAAAACGTATACCATTAGTTCTTCTCGAAGCAATCAAAATGGCATCATAAAATCCAATAAAAATGTCATCTTTTTATTATATATTTATGTGCACAGGTGCGTGAACGAAAAATACCGAAATTAAAACACGCTATCGCCACATTTCGAGCATTTTAATTATTTTTTTATTTTATTTTATTAATATTAATATAGTATTTAATTGGGTAATTATCATATTTATATATATATATTTGATTAGTTATTGTTACCGCTGTTTAAATTCTAGTAATTAACCCGATTACATTATTTACAATGACAGGGAACATTGTTATGTAAAAAAATAAAAAATAAACAAATAATAAACGTATATCAAAATTAATTAAGCTCTTCTTACTAAATCAAGCATTACGTAAAATAATTAGATAGATGAAATTAAATTATATGATTTATATATATTTATATTATATTATGATTTTATAATCCCTATGTAGCTTTTTGATTTTAAGTAGACAGGAATTCGAAACCGTTATTAAAATATAAAATTAAATGTGACCGAAAAACTTCTTTGATCGATATACATATACAATATATATGTATACATAACATATAATAGTGTATACATATACAAGCGGTCCGTGTAATATGTGACAACTGATAAGTGCATAAGGTGTTGTAACATTGAGAAATGTATTCGGGCGGCAGTCCAAAGGCCACACCGTAATTACCGACTTGTATCGTATTAAATTTAGCGTCGAAAAATACGTACGATAAGATAAACGAATAACAAATACCTTTTAGTGTCTGTACTTTCTTCGACTTTTTTTCAGTCTTTTTTTTTTTATTAGAAGTAAGGCTTCAACATCACAGGTTATTAGCCTAACATAGATTAAAACATAAAAAAAAGCCGGACATACTTCGCACGATGGGTGTACTTCGCACGACGGGTGGTATTCTCTTGACGGGCGTATTAAATTTTAAAGAAACGATAAATCATTTCTTCAGTAAAACGATTCTGAACAA
>JAIPRM010010810.1:0-13445 GCA_025469315.1 Stegophylla sp. TES_Ste_2020
AAAATTGAAGAATTGAGAAATTCAAAAAATGACCTCTCTAAAGTACAATCTAGAGACAAATCCGGTTTCAAAAAGTTATTGATCGAAACTTTTGGACAAGTATTTCTATACGAAAAGTTGTACACAGTAAAAAATAAATAAAAAAAATAAACATCATTGTAAAAACACTAGCTTCTTCATTTCATTCAAAATCTAAAAAGATGCAATGAAACATCACCTACCAACCTCTCAACCTTTTGTGTGTTAATAAGATATATTTTTGTAATAAAATAGGTAATTTATCCGTACTTTCTCCGATTATTTTTTTCAATCAAACCCTTGTAAGATGTTTAATTCTTAGTCCGTAAGAAATTTTATTGCACCAAAATATTCGCAATGAAATTCTCACAAAGATACACTGTACACGGACATTTAAAACCGTAGTTTGTGGCCACCTTTATAAACACTGATTAGTATGTCACTATTAATGAATATGAAACATGAATCTCTTTGTAAAATTATCGGTATATTTTATATAATAGTAATATAAAGTTTACATTATTATATATAATTATGTTGGGAATCCCACGATACGATTAAGGTGCGCACGGCTTGAGGCGATGCGTGACCAGACGGCGCCGACTAAATGTTTATTGGTAGATGCCGCCTTTGTCGTAATTTCTTCGATTTTTCTTCAGTCAAACCCTTGTAAAATGTTTAATTATTCGCCCGTAAGAAATTTTATTGCACCAAAATATTTGCAATAAAATTTTCTATTTAGGCACCAAATTTCAAAACAATCGGTTTGGCCAATTTTCTTATATGTACGTTAAAGTGCGTAATTTTAGGAATAACTAACGAATTTCGTCGAAATTCTAACTTTAAACAGGTATAAAAAAAAAATTTGAATAACGATTATTGAGATTTTTTCAGATCAATTAGACATATATGTCAGTGAGATCATATTACATTTTCATTTCTTAATATTTATTTTTTAATCTCATCTTATTATTTCTTAATCTCAAAAATTTTATTTCATAAAAACTAACAAAAAATGAGAAATTTTCAAAATGCCGTACTTAACTCAAAATTTATCAAATCTTTTTGAAATTATTATGAAATGTTCTCGTAGCTGTTTTTAATGGTTGGTAAAAATTTCAAGTCCCTAGCTGCATTATTTTAGAATTTATGTCAAAAAGTAATTTTCAATTTTACGGAAATTTCGGCAATTGCGTATTTTGCCGTTTTTTGTCAATTTTTCGACAGTTTTCCCCCATTTTTGGAAAAATTATTGAGAAATTGTAAATGTAAATGTAAATGACCTTTTTGAAGTACCATCTGGGTACGATTCCGGTTCTATAGAGATACTGGTCGAAACTTTCGGATAAGTATTTCTATACGAAAAAGTTTTCACAGGAAGAGAAAAAAGAAAAAATAATAATAATAAACATCATTGTAAAATCATAAGCTTCTTCACTTCGTTCAGAATCTAAAATAGAAGGATAATTTTGAGTGAGATGCTTTTCTGAATGTACTTACAGAGACCATGCGTTAGGCCAGTAAGTTCCTACGAGCCTCGGCCTTCCCTCATTTAGGCGAAGCCGACTACGGCGTCATAGAGCTTTTGTTATCTAGCAGCAATCATGTATGTACTATCATATACTTTCTTGCAGCCAAAGATTGTGTCAAAATATACAACGATTTGCTTTGAAGAATTGTAATTCTACAGCGTATAAAATTTAAAAAAATGTAATGTACACTTATTTAGAAAAAAAAGTGTTTTCGATGTGTGTCTCGAAACCGGATGTTTAGCCATTTAAAAATGTTTAGCCTACTTCCACCAATGTGCATAAGTATAGTTGAACTTTAATTTAAGACAGTCGTGGTGCCAGAGTCTAAAGAGATGTTGTAATTCATACCCCAGGGATGAACGCAGGAAAAAAATGTGGAGGAATACAGTAAAAGTTGATGGAAGAAGAATTTTAAGTAATTTGCTTTTCCAAGTGTGCCTAGAAATTGGGCGTTTGCTAGTTCCTGCGGGTCTTCATCTCTCTCATATAGATAAAGTCGTCTACCGTGTCATAACCTGCATCCATAGGCGATGTAATATCAAAATAAAATCATATTTTTGCACATTTTATTAATTATAAATTTACGCATTGAAATATTTCCAAGAATTAAAAAAAATATGTACATTTCAACCACTGCGATAACTTTTCTATTTTATAATAATTTATTATTGGGTAAATATTTTGTGGGCTATTTATTATATAATAATTTTAATTTAATTTTTTAATAGTTAATAGTTTTAATAATTGTTTCAATGGCAATGTATAAATTATGTGATTGCCTGTTTTTTGTTGATAATAAAAAATATATTGATAAACAGCATATTTTCGGATATATTCACATATTTTACTAATATTTTTAGAGAATATTACGAGCATATATTCAATATAAGCATCATTTTTTGACTGTTTTAAAGGTATATAAATCCGTGCTTTAGTTATAACAGTTAAAATTGAATTGCTCGAAAATGCTTGTGCTTGGAGAATATTCTCCAAAACATAATTTTCGAGCATTTTACAACACATCAGGTTTTCAACTTTGTTGTGAATGAGGCAGACTTTTCTATCCATAAAATCATAGCACAGTCATTTTTTCTCTCTTCAACATAGGCGGAAATGGGGGGGGGTGCTTGGAAAACTTAGCCCCCAAATCTACTCAAAGCCCTTCCAGATTTTTTTGAAAAATAACATAAGGTTAATACCAATAGAGGGGGTTAAATCAAACAAATAAATATTTTGGCCACCTCTCTAAAATTTTAATTCTTTTTCTGCCAATACTCCTTAAAGACCTTTTAGATTCTGAACGAATTGAAGAAGCTCATGTTTTTACAATAATTTTTATTTTTTATTTTTTCTTTCTCTGTAAATACTTTTTTGTATAGAAATACTTGTCCAAAAGTTTCGAACAGTAACTTTATAGATCCAAAATCACACCCAAATGGTACTTTAAAGAAGTAATTTTTCAAACTTCTCAATACTTTTTCCAAAACTGGGGTAAATCTGTTGAAAAATTGACACGGCAAAATTATATAATTTTATAAATAAAATTATATAATAATAGCTAGGTATTTCCAAAAGAACACAAAGTTGTTTGTTTGTTTTTTTTTTTATTATATTAAGTTTAAAAACGTTATGTTTATACTTTATTTACTATGCGTTTGTTATTAACCTATCCTGTAAAAATATTATTCAAGTATAATAAAAGATTGATATAAAAATTAACAAAAAACATTTTAATTTAAAAAACGATCAGTTGTTTGGATGGGAGGGGGAATAGACATAATCAATTTTTTTTTGTCCTGTATTTTGAATTTTGAAATCTAGCAACCCCAGGCTAAGAACTTTTCAAATTTCACTTTGCACTCACTCATATATATATATTTTGCCACACATTACACAATCAGACAAAATGTTGCATAGCTCACCGAGCTTAACCCGATAACTCATTTCAATTCCTATCCGGGCCTAAATATAAGGTAGGAATGAGCTTAATTTGATATTATATACATTTCAGCATTCAAATTTAATTTAAATACCTAATCAATGAGTGCAGTCAAAATTAATAATGTGAAATAAAATAAATTTTATCATTTTTCTGTAATTTATTTTATAATATGTAGGAATAAAAAATATTAATTTTGTAAATTGTAATACAATTTTATTTTCAAAGTAATAAAGGTTTTAGTAAAATCTAATTCACAAAAAAATAATTAAAAACTCAGTGTACTTTATAGCAAGTAGGTACTGTACATAATTTATTTTGTGGAACAACTTGTTAATAGGAAAATGATACGTCTTACTATACCCATGACATGTAGTTATTGATTTGAAAAATTGCATTACACGTAGATAAAACTGCTATTACAGATTTTCATATTTCTAAATAACACAGATATGTGCTAAATAATTAAATAATTGTAGATTGTGTTGTAATATTATAACAATCTATTGATAATAGGTAAGAGTTACCTAAACCTGTTACCTAAGTTTAATAGCTTAATTTAATATTCATAAAAGAGCAAAATTAATTTTAATAAGCAAAATGACCACAATATAATGTTGTTTTGTGGTAAATATAATATGAATGTGATATCATGGTCATATTACACTAAATAATGATTTTTAAAATAAATAGTTCGTTGAGTAATAAAATCTTTTATTCATATCAAAAAAGTTAATTTCTCTATTTTTATTTTTTAATACACTGTTATACGATCAAATTTGTAACCTGGGTAATTATTCATTCTCATAATTAACTTAAGTGAGTATATTTTAATGTTTTATTACATGTCTATTTAATAATCTATTAAAAACTTTTATTGCCTGTGATATATAATAAAATATGTTAATTTTTGATTCTATAGTGATTAAACTTCAATAATTACAAAATATGGATGTGGATATTATAAATGTAACTGAGATGGTTGTAAGTTTTACTGAATCTCATATTAAATTAGTAAAATGACAATTAATTAATAACATTTTCTTTTTTTTATGGAAATGTTACAAATATAGGATGGACATGTAGAAAATATCACTAGAGTTATGACCAGAGAAGATCGAATTAGGTATGTAATGCATATTTACTATGTATGAGTTGTTTTGTGTCAATATACTAAAATATATGAATTTGTTACTTATTAATGGTAATTTTTCATAAAAAAAAAAGTAATCATATATTTTATTTAGGCAAATATAGTTAATTAACTTATTTTTCTAAATTTTATCTCTAGTGATGGGAGTAATCGAGAGAAAACACTCGAAATACTTGATTGTTTGATTTAATCGATTATCTCAAATATTTTGAAAAGTAATCAAATAATTCTCTCATTATCAAAATATTAATTGAAATAACCCAGTGGTAACTCCTTTACTCACTCGATACTTGTTAGTCCTTTAAAATTATGAAATTATTCTTATTGAATGATAATCATTTAGAACTGAATAAAATTGAGTTGATTGAATAAGTAGTTTTGGGCATAGATCTAATGACTTTAGTTATTAGATCAATTTAAAAAATAAATTTCCATACAGGACAGGATTTCGACTGATAAAGGGTCCGCTTTAATTAAGTTTTCACTGTACCTATGTAGTTTGTCATGGTTGTATTGAAGATTTAAATTATTTTATAATATTAAGAGATTAGATATTACCTACCTATATATTATTATTATGGTATAATTATAACTTATAAGTTATTGTACCAATTGAATAATACATGTCGAAAATTATACTTTGAAAAAATAATATTTAAAAAAATATCTCATTAGTATTTACTTTTTATAATAATATCTGAGTTTCTACAAAACTAACAAATGTACATTCATAAATTATATCCAAATTTTTCATGTTTATAAATTACCAAAGATGCTACTAAATACTAATCAATTGGTTTGCAGACCTTATATTATAATGAGGATTTCTACCTAATAATTACCTACCTACCTACAATATTATGGTAATTCATAATAATTGGAAGGTGGAAAATAGTTTAATGTAGGTAATGAATTTAAGTTGAAATCCAACTCCCAAAAAATAATTTTAATGTAGGTATTATATTAGATTCATATTTTTACATAGGTTATAGTATAGTTTTAACTCATTATATTTTTAAAATTTTTAATAGTAGGTACTTAGTAATTTAAGAAATAAATGCCTACCGAGACTGAATAATGTGATTTCTACTAAACGCGGAATGATTGAGCGAATATTTCCGAATAAATAATTTGACCAAGAGATTTTTTAAATGAATCGTTCGTTATCGAGATTTAAGAGGTTTTATTGACCGAGAGGTTTTTTTGAGTGAGTCACTCAATTGTAACAATCTCTTGATTGCTATTCACTCGATTATCAAAATCTCTCGATTGTTCCCATCACTAGTTATCTCATATAGGTAGGTACTTATATTATTCAAGTGCATAGTTATATAATCAGAATATAGGGATAGATAATCATTACGATCTTTATTATATTGTAATGCTGTCTATTATTTACGAAAAAAAAAAAATTATAAAAGTAATATTTAAGAGCATACTACTTTATTATAAAGGATAACAATTTCTAGTTCATTTTTAATGTTATTTTTGGAGACTAAACAACTAATATAGAGTTCATAAAAATCTATTTTTTGGCATATTTTACTATTTTTACTCAAACTATTTGTAGTTTTTCCTAATTATTGAAAAAAATATTAAGAATTTTGAAAAATTATCTTTTTAATGTACTGCACCAACAAAATTCTCAGCTTGAAACATAAAGTAAACATACTTACTATTATCCAAGTCCATTTTCAATTAGAAAAAGTGGTTCCGGAAAAAAAAAACTAACTACGATGAAAATAGATACCCATATATAACATATATAACTGGATAAGCATATTTCTTTCTTTTTTTTTTTTTTTTTTGGAAACTGGAACAAAATTATATAGCTGGATGTAAAGTTTTGGGGAGACGCCGTCTCTTGATGTACAGCTCTTGTAATTTTTCGATATTATAATACAAGTTTTGGTGTCAAAACTAATTTTAAAATGTTATGTACAATTTTGGTGAAAATTCATGGAGGAAACTATTGAAATGAATTATTATATTTTTGCTAATTTATCACCAATAAAAAATTTTACCTAACTTAATGTTGTATGTGTATTTAATTTATTTAACTTTAGTTTACTTTTTTCATTGACCTGTCCACCTTTGTCTCTTGTTAGGGATCATGTTAGATATGACATTTGCGTCGTTAAGAAATATCCTTACGCACTGATAGATGTCTACATATTATTATTATCATACATATTATTTACATTATACATTATAATTTTTTGTATAACCAATTATTTATTAATTTGAGTTTGTCTATTTATTACTTAACTGAATGATTACATTTATAAAATTAAAATTATACATAAACAAAAAAAAAAAAAGAAAATTGTTACAGCCAAATTGTAGACTTCATTTTCTAAATATTATTAGTGTTAAATATTTAGTAATATAATTATATATAGTATAATAATATTCTATTTAATTCGGATTTTTAAGTAATTTTATTTAAGTTTATATAATGGAGTACATAATTTAAAAAGCCAGATATACTTAACACCATGAATATTCTTCGCTCCTCGGGTAGAATTTGGTATATTAAATTTTAAAGAATCATAAATATTTTCTTTAATAAAATAATTCTGAGTGGAGCTTCAGTTTATTCAAGATATTTTTACTTAAAACTTATAAAGTTAATTATTATTACATAAAAAAATATATTTACTACTTAGCCAGTTTTATGTTTCATTATTAACTAAGAAAAGGGAAAAACAATTTTGATAAAAATAAAAGTAGGTATTAGAAATGATAAGAAAGAAAAAAAATTCACGTTTTAAAAATTTCCTTTTATCAAAGTATTTTTTATCACATAGTCTATCTATATTTAAATTTTCATGAAGTTTAGATAAAAAAAAATTTATATATAAAGTAATTTTTGTTATATTTTGGAAAATCTTTAGAATTTTGAAAAATGTCCTTTTAAAAGTACAAAGTACAATCTAAAGCAAAATTGTGATTCAAAAAATTGCTGATCGAAACTTTTTGGATAAGTATTTCTGTATAAAAATGTGTACACATAAAAATTGTAAAAACATTAGGTTCTTTGTTTTACTTAGAATCTAAAACAGTAATATGTAAATATGTAAATGAAATTATTTCTTTAGCAAACTAAATTATTGTTTTGTATTATTTTAGATTCTGAACGAAGTGAAAAAGCTAGTATTTTTACAATGATGTTTATTTATTTTTTCTGTGAACACTTGTATGAATTTACTGGTCTAAAAGTCGACCAGCAACTTTTTGAAACCTGATTTACCTCTAGTTGGTACTTTAGAGAGGTTATTTTTTGAATTTCTTTATTCTTCAAATTTTTATTTGGAAAAAACTACCCAAAATTTGATGAAAAAAACTCTGAAACAATCATTTTTTTGATCCAAACTTTATGAAAATTTAAACATAGATTGACTATTTACAAGAAAATTTTGAAAATGTAAAAAAAAAAAATTTGGAAATTTTTCTATATTTTTTTTCTCATTTAAATTTTTTTCCTTTATGTATTAAATAAAAAATAAAGTAATGTAAAGGCAAGAAAGCTAGATAGTATACTTCGTACCACTGATGTTCTTTGCTTTTCGGGTTAGATATTCTAGGTAAGTGTGTTGAAAATGACTACTATTATTGATCTTTATATTATTAACTTCTTTCATTCAGAATCATCTTATTGAAAAAACGATTTATCGCTTCTTTAAATTTCCACAAACCCATGAATAGTATCTGACCTAAAGAGCGAAGAATATTCGTGGTGCGAAGTATATCTAGCTTTCTTGCCTTTACATTGCTTTACTTTACTTTTGTTAAATTAATATTTAATTTAATTTAATTATTCAAATTTTAATTCTTAGAGAAGAGCATCGAAAGCTACATGAAGCTCATAAAGGCCATGAGTCAATGCATGCTGAAATGCTATTAATTTTAATGGTTACTATGATTGTTGCACAAATAATCCTAATTGAATGGAAAAGAAGACATTTTAAATCCTTTCAAGTAAATTTAATTTTCTTATATTAAATAATAAATGTACATAAAATATATTTATTTGTACAACTTTGTGACTTTGTAGGCAGTGACATCTTTAGCGTTATGGATAATACCGTTTATAATGTCCATTGGTATGACGTATTGGAGGTTTATTGTGTTTTGGACTTTGTTTTCATTTATCACAGGACTTGTTCTTCGGAAAGCTTTAGAAAAACCTTTACAGGGTTCAACTCCTAGGTATGTTATCGCTGCCATTAATATTTATCGCCGAGGCGAGCACTCAGTATAAAATATTGCACCGTGTTGTGTATAGTGTGATGGCATAAATGTTATCCAGATTGGTGTACAAATGGTTCTATTTCATCTACAAACTAACATATGTACTTGGTATTGTTGGTTACTTCATTATGGTAGCTGCGTTTTTTGGAATCAGTGTTATATTCAGTGCGAACCCAGCTGTTTGGATGGATTTTGGATTAATAATTATGTACTATGGATTGTATTTTGGTGTCCTAGGACAAGATGTTGCTGAAATATGCACATCTGTAATGGCTGCACACTTGGGAGTAAGCATTTTAAATTTATCAAAATAAAGATAAATTATACAATATACATGTTGGACAGATTTATAGTTTTATTAAAAATAAAAAATCCATATAAACATTGGTGTCTATTTATCTATTTTTACAATTTTTGTTGTGGTCATTTGTGCAAAAAAAAATGTCTCATGTATTATATTTTGTTAATTAATATTATTTTAAATTTCTTATATATTAGTAGTTCCAACCTATAAGTTTAGATACTTATATCTCCATTCTGTTTGTGTCTGTTTATCTGTAGTTATTTATTAGTATATTTATTAAATTTTGTAGTCATATATTTTATTTATTATCTGCACATGTGCATATTATACTAGGTTAACAAATTATATAGGAATTGTTTATTGTTGAAAATAGTTAAGTGGTTAGTAATTTGGTAAACTTGAGTGTCTTTTGTGCCTTCATTAGTGATCTTTTCTTGTTCATCTAATAAAATTTTAAATTACAAAAAAAATATAAACTTTTTTTTTACTAAAAGATTCACCGCATAATTTTTGTATTTCTATTCAGAAAATTATAGAAATTGACTGATTAAATTATTTTTATGTGCGTTTACTGAAAATAATGACTCAAATGACCAATATTATAAAAAATAAACATTTTTATTGAATTATTATTTCATGCTAATTCAAATTTCATATTTGAGCTTAAAGTTTTATACAAGTTTCCTTCTATATTATAAGGATTACAGTATTAATTAATTTCGTTAGTTTCTCTTTATAAGCTTTTTAAATGATTTTTTATAAATAAATAAAGTAATACACATTATTATATTACTATATCAAAACTAATATTCTTTAAGATTTAAAAGTATCACCAATATAGATAAATTATACTGTTATTTTAGCTATAAAGTAATCAGTGACATCAATATTTTGATACTAAAATTATTGAGTTGTTAATTTCAATATGTTCATATTTATTAATATCAGTAATAAAATAAGTAAATTATAGAAACTGAAGTTTTTCTCTCTTGTTTATTTTTAAAAACAACATAATTTTAGGCGAGTGAAGAAGCAGGTGTTTTAAACATATTTTGATAAAATATATAAAATTATATTTTAATAAAATCATTTGATTGTAATTATTATTAGATTTGTAGAATTAAAGTTTTAACACTTACAATTTAATAATTATGATAGGTAAGATACAAATTGATTAATTATATACAAATTAATAAGTATTCATATATTTTTAATTTTAGTATTATACACCACAAGGAATGCCAACAAGAAGCTTGGATAAAAATATTTGTGCTGTTTGTGGTAACAAACTCTTAGTGAATGCTGGTGAAGAAGGTATAATTGAATCTACTTTTCAATTAACATGTGATCATACGTAAGATATTTTTTTAGTATTAAATTTATGTTTCAATTAAATTATTTATTTAAATATGTACATTTTTAGATTCCATGAATTTTGTATTCGAGGATGGTGTATTGTTGGCAAAAAACAAACTTGTCCCTACTGCAAAGAAAAAGTTGATCTTAAACGAATGTTCCGTAATCCGTATCCTTTTATGCTGCTATCATATGATCTTTTTTTTGAAATGTTTCATAATATTAAAATTTTTAGTTTTTATTTAGCCGGTTTTAAAATTTTGTTATGTGAATTTCCACTTGTTCTTATTAACCGGTATCTCTATTAAACGGATTTGACTGTAACTTAGTTTCTAAAGTTATTTTGTCTTTCTATGCTACACTATACGAGGTAATTTTTTTTAAGTGTGCTCACCCCCCGTTTTTGGCTGTAAAAATGCAAAAATTTAAATTTTTTATTTATTTTTTCTGAATGTTCGAGTTACTATAAAAATTATGTTTTCCATAACTTATTTTTTCATGTCCTGTGAAGATACAATTTTTTTTTTTTCAAATAGTAACCTCTATTTTAACTGAAATTTTATTCAGGTCATTTTTTTTATAAATTTTAATTTATTTAAATTAAAATTTGAATGTGTAGTTTTTGAATTATTCAACTTTAAGTATTAAGAATATAGTGTTTTGAGCATACATTACATACCACGTGGGTAACTAATTATGTAACCAAGAAACTATTTTCCTTAGACTTCAATTTAAATAATTCAAAAACTACTCGTTTAAGTTTTGATTTCAATACATGAAAATTCACAGAAAAATAACCTGAATAAAATTCTTAGTTAAAATATGGGGTTGCCATTTAAAAAATAAATCTTAGTATCGCCACAGGACACCCTTAAAGTGACATGAAAAAAAAAAATATGGAAATCATAGTTTTTATACTAACTTGAACATTCTAAAAAGAAAAATTCCATTTTTGCATTTTTATGATCAAAAATGGGGATAAACACATTTGAAAAATCACCCTGTATAATGATTTAATTATATTTATTACTGATAAAATATGTGCACATTTATTATGTATAAGTTTGCTTAAAAATGAGACAGCAACATAATTTTATATATACATATCTATTGCTTTTATTTAATGTGATTCATTATGAAATTTATTAATATTGAAATACTTGTACTTTTTCTTAACAGTTTATACGTTCAGATGGGAAAAACCTCATGTTTTGTATGGTCAACTATTGGATTGGCTGCGTTGGTTTGTAGCTTGGGGACCAATTATTATGAGCATAATACAATTTATAATCTACATTCTTGGACTGAAGTAGTTTGATATTGATGTTGAAATTGTTTGCTAATACAATATATATTATAATTATACATCTAGTATAAATATTTTTTTAATTGTTCCTTTGTCTGATAAAAATTAAATTGACATACAAACAATAAAATACAATTTTTTTAAATATTCCTAAATAAAAATAATTGACATTCCTGTGTTTTCTAATTATATTCTAATTTATATATTTGTATTTACTAAATTGCTAAGATATCTTCAGAATATATTTAATACACGTCTTAGTAATAAAGAGAACATAGAGTTTGATGGTACCCATTCTTATTTTTAAAATAACTCAGTTGTTACAATTACATTATTTAATTAATTTATCACTAGTTGTGTCTTCCTTAGTTGTCGGAAAAAATAATTTATGTCACCAATTTTTAAATTAGGCGATTAAAATAATGTATGTAGTTACAGACCCATGTCAGAATACTTCTAAAATTATATTATGTATCTAAAATTTAATTATTGTTAAACTCTAAAAATTATTGTCTAATTATATAAGTCAATTTCAAAATGGCTTTTAACTGAAGAATTCTATTCTTACTAATTTATTATCTTGCTAATCACAACAATTAGATAAGATTTGTCAGAAAATTGATACATTTGTTACAACCCTGCTGTGAAATTGTATATTTTGTGCAATGGACAATTTTTACTCTGTTCATGAAAATGTGGTTGCATAGATGGTCCATTTTATCTAATTTTTATTTATTTATTTATTTATTTGCGCAATTCATGAACTGAACATATTAAACACCAGTTCATAGGATTTGACCACAAATAAATAGGTATTATTAATTGATTTTATTCAAACGATTATCTTCTAGACCCAAGGTTGTGCTCTTTTACAAGAGGTACTAAAAAACTAATAAAAACAATACATATATAAATATATATATATATATATATATATATATATAACATTTTTCTTGGATATCCAACTTAACCATTTCTAGCGCTGAATATTGGCTCACTACTATACTACATTTGTCATTACTCATTTTAATTACGTTATTATTATAACAATATCGATTATTCAGTGGTAATTTAAAACTAAAAGTAATATTTATTTGTCTAAATACAAAATTTTTACGTTCATTTAATTATAATTTATTGGCCTAAAATAATTCAGTAGCCCAAAATTTACAGGTCCAAGTGAGGATCACTAATTTGCCACTTGTATATTAACTGATAATTCATAACTCTGTTCATAATTCAAATTTTGTAAGGTTTACATAAGTTTTTTATTTTATTTGTTAGGTTAGCATAAAATAAAAGATTTAAAAAAATTTGGTCAGTAACCTTGTGTTGAGCATGGCATTTTGTCAGTAATTTAAAAAAGTCACTACCAACTCTTTATATTTCATTGTTTTTTTTTTTTTTTTTTTTTTTTAAGTTATTAAATTAGAATCATACAAAAATTGAGTGAATTTTGAATAATTACCTATTATATTGTATTAAATTTTGTTAATCAAGGCTTTCATTTTTTTTTTTTTTTTTTTTTATAAAAACATAATTTAAGAATCAACAATATTAGTTCCATCTCTCCACTTCTTTTG
>JAIPRM010010811.1:0-13444 GCA_025469315.1 Stegophylla sp. TES_Ste_2020
GCGAAAATATGCAGTATAAAATTTTGATATTTAATCAATCAAGTAATGATTTGTGGACACTCAGTGACTGCATGTATATGATATTGAAAATAGCAACATGCATTTTATGCAAAATCCGGTCTTTAATTATAACCTTGTTGTCCGCATAGTCCACTACTAAAATGTTAGGTGCAATTGGTCGATTCGATGTATAAATGTTATAAAAAACACTAGCCATTATCATTTCTCTTTTCTTTCATATACATTTTGAGATCATACTTCAAAAGGTATGCGTACTACAGGTTGTGAAATGCTGATTGATATAAAGTGTAGATATCAATCTAACCTTTGATTTTTGTTTCATATTTCAGCTAAAGATGAGTTTGACGATAGCGAGATGATAGACCAAACTATTGATGAAGAAAAATATAGTGATGAAGAAGTTGAGGAAATGCCAAAAAAGAAAGGTAGACCTGGCCGAAAAAAAGGTAAACATTTTATAGGATAAATATCAGCACAACTGTTGTATTGACAACTGTAAATTTGTATTGATACTTAAAAATTATAATTATTTTCTAACATTTTTCTATTAGGGAAAAGAGGAAGAGCTAAAAAAATTCCTATAGTCAAACAAGTTAACAAAAGCAATACAGAAGAAAAAGTAAAAAGACAATATAAACCTCGTAAAAAAAAGGGTAAATTATCTTTTAAAGTTAAATTAATATATTACATTATAATTTTTATAAGCATAATAATTCTTTATAGTTGTCACCATAGCAGAAGAAGTAACTGTTTTTGAAGAACCTGCTGGTGAAGAAAATAAACGTCGATCAAGGCGTATTGCTGAAATCAAAATTAAAGAACAATTCATTCCTACACATTATGACGATATTGAAATACCTTCAAAAGCTTCGAAGAAAAAAGACAAGAGTGGAAAGAAAGTGTCTACTCCATCCAAAAAGGTATATTTTCTTAGAGTTTAAAAAACGTTATATAATGCTTATAATGTATTCATATTACATAGGTTGTAAATGATGATGAATCTGATGATGAAGATGAAGAAGATCCTATTTCAAAGAAGTTTAAAAAAAGAAAGAAAAAAGGAAAATCTGATACCTTAAAAAACTTGAATGTAAAAAATCCTTGGAATGTTGATTCTGAATCTAGGTAAATCACTCTATGTTTTAATTATTACTATTATTTGTATCAGGGCTCATAAGGCAATGCATTTTCGTTTCAATTTTTTCATAATTAATTAGGTAATATTATATAAATTTGATTCAAAAACAGTATTCGGACGATTTAGTTTTATAAGAAATTTTCATATTTTTGCATATTTTACTTTTTTGGGCAAAATATGCATTTTAATGCTGGAAAATTAATGGGCAACAAGTTCTCCAGTTTTATGTAAAACGTTTTATTACAGTTTTAATAAATTTGTATATTTTTGTATGTTTGCCAATAGAAAATTAATTTTAAATATTAAGTGAAAAAAAATTATCCTAATATTTTTATTTTTTAAATTTCAAGTTTTAACATGTATAAATTAAAACAAAATTATTGTTATTTACAACTTGCCATATCTTTTTGTAATATATTCCTATATTCAAAGCATAGATAATATTTATGTAGTTACAAATTGAATTGATAATCCTCTTTTCACAGTCAACTTTAAACCCAACATTACATTATATAATTTTTAAATTGTCTGATATAGATTTTTTTCGTATTTTAAAGTTATAATAATATATTATTTTTAAGTATTGGTATACACTCTTAAAACTTCACAAAAATTATAATACATTTTATTTTATCTAAATTCAAATATATTAAATTGTTGAAATTTAAAAAAGTTTATTAATAACATTGTATTTGACAAAACATTTGCAGCTCTTCTGAAAATAACATAGAATTGTTTGAAGACTATGATCATGAAGAAGAAGATGAAATCCCAAGACCTGGAATTGAACCTAATGTCTCTGATCACGAGTTTTCTCCAGAATCAGATATCAATGATGATGACGATTATTTGCCTGAAAAAAGAGCGCGAACTGCTCATAAAAAAGGTAATTGTTGTATTTTTACTATGAATAAAATTAGTTATTCCTTATTTAAAAGAAATAGAAATAATGTTTTGGTTAATTTTTTTTAAAGATCATGACGAGCAGTTAAATGATGACATGGCATGCCAAAAATGTAATAAAAGTGACCAACCTGAATGGATTCTTTTATGTGATACCTGTAATCAAGGATGGCATGCATCTTGTCTTCGTCCTGCTCTCATGGTAATTCCAGATGGTGATTGGTATTGCCCACATTGCCGCCATGTAAGCAAATTTTTTTTATTCCTAACTATTCTAAAAATATCTAAATATTTATTTATTTTTATAGGAAGCTTTATTGAATGCACTAAAAGACACGTTAAAAAAATATGATGGAGAATCAAAAAAACGTGAAAATGAAGAATTGAGACGCAAACGATTAGCATATGTAGGAATAAGTCTTCAAAACGTAATATCCTCAAAACCTGAAGAAGATAAAACTGAAAAACCGCAAATAGATGAAGAATCTTCGGAAGAAGAATCAGAATCGGAGTCCAATGATTCAGAACCGTTGTACCAGTTAAGAGCACGACGGCAAACTAATGTCAGTTACCGTTTTAATGATTATGATGATATGATTAATGAAGCAATATTAGTAAGAAACAATTTTAAAAGTGTTAACCCATTACTACTTATTAATCATTATGATGATAATTTTAGGAAGAGACAGGTGTAGATGAATCTAAGAAGTCTTTTGATTTAAAAATTAATAAAAATGATGACAATGAAAAGACAGATTCTAGTAACGATGAAAACGACAGAAACAGAGAAGATTCACCAATTGCCCCAGCATTACTGCATTTGAGAGGACGGAAAAAATCCAAAAAACTTACCAACTTGGATATAAGTTCAGATGATGGATCAGATGAAGACTTCAAAGGACCTTCGTATGTTCAATAATTTATTTATTGCGTATTATTTCTTAGTCAGGCACTTGTTAAAATTGTAAATGGCAAAAAAGTCCCAGAAAAAAAAGTCTCGAACTAGGAAAATATAGTCCTACACTAGGAGATAAAAGTCTGGGTAAAAGGAGTCTCTAGTTTATTAAAACTGGTAATTATTATTATTAGTTTAAATTTGTAGAACTGGTTTGGTTATTGTGTAATATAAAATCCGATTATCGGTGACCCCAGCACAGTTCTTGGCTTTGTATAGGCGAGTATCAGGAGAATGGAAATGAAAGACTTACTATATGACAACGAGCCGAATGCTGATGATAAAATAATTATTTTTACAACTGATAACTATTTGTTGTTATTGAACAAAGCTAATACCTGGTTTGTCGATGAAAAATTTGGCCTCGCCCTCAATTTTTCAACCAATTATACGTCATTTGTATATAAATAAATTCGGTATTTGTCACAGCAGTATATTGCATATTATTTTAATTAAAAAGTATTAAAATATAATATATATTTTAAAGTCATATAAAGAATAAAATAAATTTTAATTAAAAAGTTAAATAAATAAATATGATATATTTGTAATTAATAATTTTTTTTTAGTGCGGGACTTTCTTTTCTGTAATCCTTCAAAACAGGTGTATATCAAGAATGAAAGTATTAGTTATGATAGCCTATGTTATTTTTTGCTATTCAGCAATTCAGGTGGTGCGTAACTTATAAAAACTAAAAACAAATCCTAAATTATTCTAAATTGAAAAACAACATTTGGTAATAATTACTAATTTTTATTTGAAAAACATACAATTATAAGCTTATAACAATTTATCCAATATTCAACCCAATATTGATATTTGAGTTGAAAATAAGCAATAATTGATTTCATATTTTTCTCATATAATTTACATACTTTTAAAATTTATTCATACTGATTTACATAATCAACATAATCATTTTTATTCAATTTACAATATTCAGACACTCATTGTAAAATGTTAACCACTTAATTTATCTTTCGTTGTGTTTATTTAGGGTTATATATCTATTGACTATAAGCAGTGATGTTTTCATCAAATTTGTTGAGGGTAAACTAAACATATTTTAACAATGGCATTGAAAAATTTTAGTGTACCTACTAAAAAAAAAACTCGAATTTGCTATGAACCGTTTTCAAATTCATTGACACTTTATATTGTTTTTAATTTTTGATCTAGTTCCATTTCTCTGATTTTTTTTTTTAACATATTAATATTTTGATTATTATATATAGTTTTGAAGTTATGTTATTTTGAATTAAAAAATTTTCCAGTATACTGCACTCATCGAGCAAACGCTTAGTGATCTAACCTATGTAAAATACATTTTTATTTTATTTGTTACCCATTGGAGGTGATTTTGTAAAGCAAGTCGAGGGATATTTTTGATTCACAAATCAAAGCAAAAAATTCATGGGATATATTTACTTAAATATATTGACAAAGAAATTTTTCTGGTATTTATCTGATTTCTCCTTTATGCCTGATTTATTAGACATTTTTATTGAAAAAAAATGCACTATTATAAAAAATACTATTATATTTAATAATTTCCCTTTCCTAAGGATCAAGTGTTCTAACATTGCACCTAACCTACCAATTCAATAGTCTTAAAACAAGCGCTGACACATGTTATTAATTAAATTCTGTGAAAATTAAAGCCTGTTATCTTTTTGAACTTTGTTATTATAATTTTGACATTTTAGCATTTTTCCAAACAAAAATATGTATTTGATTTTTAATAAAAACATGATCGTCCACTACAAAAACAATGAGAAAATTTTTTCTTTTCACAAATTCATTGATACTTGAGAATATTCGCCGCGACGTAAATCCAAGATTTTTAAAAAAAATCTTGTGAATATAAAACATGTATGGAGTACACCCTGTGGGACCACCATTGATTGTATTAATAACTATTAGTGGTACACAGTAATAATTGATAAAAGGGTTGTGTACTGAAAGTACACCTATACAATTTGCAGAATATTTTGCTCCGATCCCTTGCAAATTATGAATATCATCACTTAGCATAGTAATTATTTGCTAACTTTTAGTGTGAGGGATCTATTGTCCGAACCCACAACTGGTTGCGTATGTATCACATATTTTCTGATATACATCTATGCCATTCAGTATCATAAACTTCGATTTTTTAAACTTTAATTTATTATATTATAAAAAAAAAAAATAAATAAATAAAATGTATTTTAGAGATGGGGATGATGACTATGAGGAAGATTTTAGCGAATATAGTGATGATTCATTCAAAAGACAGCCACAACCAACTAGACGGTCTGTGCGAAACAGAAAAACTGTTGTTGATCCTGATTTCAGTAAGTAGATTTAGTTATTATTAGACCCATTGGCGTTTACCCTGTAACCTAAATATGCTAAAATTATGTACTCCGAGGTGTATCCATGAACATATTGGCCTCCACACTCCAAAAATAGCCACAGAAATGCAATTATCCAAAAATCAATTTTTCAAATAGAACATGTTTTTCGTTTAAATCGACTTTTTCTATGAATATTGAATTCTCTTTTTCCCATAAAGCATTTGTTCACCCCTCCCTTATGTAAAACTATAGCACTGGTTATAATACATTTCATGCAAGCTGGTAAACATTACAGATATAAACAGCAATTTTATTTAGTAAATTATCAAAATAGAATAAAATGTATCATACCAAAGTTTCTATATTCAAAGGACCATAAAATATTTTAGATTCTGAGTGAAGCGAAGAAACTTAATATGTTTTTATAATGATGTTTTATTCATAATAATATTTTATTTTTACTTCCTCGTAAATACTTTTTTGTATAAAAATATTTGCCCAAAAGTTTATAGATCCGAAATCACACCCAAATGGTACTTTAGAGAGTTCATTTTTCTAATATCATAATACTTTTTTTAAGCATGAAGAAAAACTACTAGAAAATTGATAAAAAAAAAAAAACATCTAAATAGGCCATAATTTGAAATTTCATAAATTTGATTATTTTTTAACTTAACATCAAAAATAAGTTAGCTTGAAACTTGAAACTTTCACCAACTAATAAAAATAGTCACGTATTTAAATGGAAAAAAAAAAAATTATCAATTTTGAGCTAATTATAGAACTTTTATAATATTGAAAATTTCTTGTTTTTTGTAAATGTTTAATTCATAAAATTTTAATAATATTAAGACCTGAAAATTTATGACATATATACTCATACGTTTTGCTAACAGTACTAAAAAAAACCTGGAAAATCATAAGTCAAATTTATTTTTCTATAACAGTTTAAAGTTAACATTTTGACATAATTCTCTTTTGCCAAAATATTTTTTTCGCGGGTTTTTATACACAGGGTAAAATTTACATAAATGTTGGTCTTATGAATAATTTTTTATATGGGTTTAAAATTAAAATTATTACAGATAATCTGATTATTGGCACATTTAATATCCTTATTATTAAAAAATCTAATATTTTACAAAATTAATCATTTATACAAATAGTGAAATGGGCATGGATTAACTTTTATGAAATAGTAGTATTGGCCTGTTACTTGAGTTTGAGAAAAGTTGTCTTGTTTATTCCACTGTATTATTGAAAAATAAATTTAATAACTATAAATAGATCAAAACCCAAATAGTTCCCAGTACTTGTTTGTTCACCTTGTCAGTGCATTGATAAAAGTTATGGCCCCATTACTCCTATGTTATTGCACCATCATCCACATCAGTTCATAGCACTTCTTTTGTTATTATTTAGTTTATTGAACGATAATATTTTTTTTTCAAACCTAATTTTGACTAATATGCATATTTACAATTAACAATTATCTAACTGAAATATCCCAATGTTGCACAGCAAGTCGAGGAATATTTTTGATGCTATCCCATAATAATACCCAAATACCAATTAATGTAAGGTTGATATTTTGATGTTATGTAAATAGATTATTATAAGAGCATAATTAACCCGACAAACACAATATTTGATTACTCAGCATTATAACTCAGCTTGACAAAAATTATATAAAAAAAAACACTTCACACCTAACACTATTAAATAACAACTGTTATTTGTAAAACATATTTATCCGACAATTATAATTGTATATTATATAAGAACTTCAGTTCTGCTCAGAATCATTCTATTAAAGAAATGATTGATCGTTTCTTTAAAATTTAACACACCCACCTGAGGACTGAAGAATACCTATAGTTCGACTTTTGTCTTTTCAAAAAGAAATTTTGATCACTCCTTCGATGTCAAACTGGTTAGACACAGATCCAACAAGTATACATGTGGCATCACTGGTACACATGGACATATTATTTTACATGAGAGATGCTTATGTAGTGCTTTATAAACATTTATTATAAAAAAAATATAACTTAAAATTAAGGAAAAATTATTTGAAACTCAAAATAAATCTGTTTTGCTAATTTTACTTATATTAGTTACGCTATTTAAACCGCGGATTTGTATACATTGTGTCACTTGTATTGTAGTTAATGATGATTCGAGTGAAGAAAGTGACAATCGTTCAAAGAAAAAAAGATCAAGACCCTGGTCAGAATCTTCAAATAGTGAAGATGAAGACTTGACATGGGGAAAGAAGAAAAAAAAACGCACCAGTGCTCCTTCTTCTTCGTCATTTAAAAAACACAGTGCACCAAAAAGAAAGCGCAGTGAAATCGAAAAAAGTCGAAAACCAAAAAAATCAAAGGTAGTATATTATATTATAATAATGTAGAATATATTACACAAAATGAATGATTTTACTGAAAATTTGTTTAACTTAGATTAAGTATGGTATGGATTCGGATTCAGATTCAGACGGTCAACCCAAGAGAAGAACTAGAGGACGACAAATCACTTACGCTGAATCTGATGATTCTGAGGAGGTAAAAATGTGTAATAATGATAAATTTAATATATAGTATGATATATTATAGATAATAACTGTTCCGGTTTTTACACTTTTATGGATATTTATCAAATGTTTACAGTTTTATGAGAATGCAACTTCGTTACTGTATTCAACCAAGAATACTTTTAAAATTAAAAAAAAAAAATGCTATATAGATATATTTTAGAAAAAAATAATAATTTTTCATGCAGTTACTATATAGAATAAATGTTTAGAATTATTTAGGAAAATCATGTTTTCTGTTCTTTAATAAATTTGTTTCTATACCATAAAAAATGATTATAGTTCATTTAAAAATATTGTCAGATTAAGTAATAATTTTACTTAATTTAAATTATCAAAAACAATTATTAAGTCTTTATGCTTTAAATTATTCTTAAAATATACTCAAATTTTTTTTGTTAACTAATAAATGTTTACTTACATTTATATAAATTATATTGTGTATTGTGTCATACTATTTAATAATTTAAATATAATTCTAAAAGATCATAAATACAGTAAAAAAGAGGATAAAAATATTTAAATATTCCAAACGCTATTAATTGATAACTATTAATTATGTAATACACAAAATATAACATAAAAAATGAAGTATTTTTGCTGTAAATTCATTATTTTATTTAATTTTAAGAATGTTCTCATTCATAATTATCATATTTTGATATTTTAAAAACTTTATTTATACTTCACATTGTATCTTTAGGAAATTCAACCAAAAAAGCGTAAAGTGATAAGTGATGAGGAAGATGAGTATGTGTTAAATGATGAAGAACTAGAAGCAGAAAATGAAGACCTTAAGTTGGAGGTAGATGAAGATACAATAGCTAGTAATGAAGAAAAAGATGAAGAATTGGACGATGAAGAAGCAGTAGATGAAGAAGAAGAGGAGGAGGAGGAAGAGGAAGAGGAGAATGAGCCAAAATTAGCAACAACAGAAGAAGATCCCCTAGCACTGCAAATAGATGTAAAACCATTTCCATCAGCAAATGTTGTTCAACCACTCAGAGGACCACCACCAGCAATACCGATATCTCCTGAAAGTTCAGATTCCTCAGATTTATTGCAAGATCCACAGGAAAATATTCAACAGCGGCTGCTACCACCACTAATAGAAGCCAACAAGCAAGTACTGCCACCATTGTCTGTGGTAGATTCAACAGCAGTAGGGACGTTAGACAAACGTAAACGACTATCACAACAATTGAAAAAGTCACCATCACCAAACCCAACTGTAGACTATGGTGGCAGTGGTAGTTATCCTTTTCCTCTAGACGTAACCAAAGTTGTGGTATCGTCTATTCCTCCACCCGCGTCAGTAAATATTCCGTACAATAGGTTGCCTGCAACGACAGGATTCAAACCCGCGGCAGCTGTGCAGCCACCGCCTAGTGGAATTCGCATTATGTCTGCCGCATACAGGGCGGCCAATAAAATTTCCACAACAGCACCCGTTCTGCCTGCATATCTACCGCAGCAGCAACTGCCACAAGTACAACAAGTGTATTCAACACCACCTCTACCGGCAAACTATTCACCATATCCTATTGACTATGCTAATGCTGGTAATCTACCTCCTCCACCTCCTGCGATTGCATTTCGAAATGTTGTCACGGTGCCAATGTCGCATGAATCCCTTCAACAGACACAGCAATTAGCTACGGCCGGCAGTGACAGTGAATTTGGTGGTCTCGTGTCATACTTTTCCAGTCAACAAGAAGACGATTTCGACACATAAAGATCTCTTTTCATTCATTCTATACTACATTATTATTATTATAACACTTATAATTTTGAAAACAATTGCATTATTATTAATGTTTTTTATTATTATTATTATTATTATTGATTTGTTGTGAACTTGATATTTTGATTTTCATATTCATAATTTGCATAGGCTGATTGACATGTGTACTAACCCTACCTAAATACTAATTAGAATAAAACTAAGAATTATAGAAATAATAATGACTCTTAAAGAGACATCAGATTACTAATACAATCAAAATATACCGCCATTTATTTATTTTATTCTATGTTGAATTCAGATTACCAGCTTTTTTCACTTACATTGCTTTAAAAGTCCCGTAGTTTTTAAGAAAAATGTGTTTAATGTACCACCGATATGAGCCAATTTTGTTAATTTTTAAAGATCTGAAAGTGTATATATAACGAACAATTTGTATAAATTATAATATGTTTTTTTTTTTTTTATATTATTATTGTTAATTTAATTGAAATGTTTAAAAACTAAAAAGGATTTTACACTCTTTGTTCTCTCATTTGATAATGATGACATTATTCTTTAAAAATTAACATTTTTTTTTTTTAATGGCTCCTAGCCTTATGTTTATTTGTACCTATAAACTTCTTTCATTTAATTAAATATTTCTCGAAATTTTTAAAATTAACAATCCAACCCATAGAAAGAACTATCCACTTCCTATATCATTTTTTGTACAAATATGTGTTTTATAAATGTATTTTATATGTATATGAATTTAATGTATTATGTAGACTAAAAATATTTAAAATTTTTTACATTTATCGATACGCAAAATGTTATAGTATGTTTGTGATTTATATAATTTTTCTTTTAAAACATTTATACATTAGACATTATTGTTTATTTGAAATATATATTTATATTTAAGAAACCATTATTGAACACAAAACATCTAATTTAAATTTGTTTTGAATGAACAAAAAAAAAATTTTAATTTTGTATAGAATTTTATTAATTATATTATACTAAGAAATGTGAGTTGTACTTTTAGATCGTAAATATTTTATTTGTAAGTAGGACATACTTATATATACATTAAATATATAATAATTTATTTCAAACTTTTTTGTTATTCATTTTTATGTACATATAGTGGTGTAGCATGGATAATTCTAGTGGGTAGACGTGTTTGAAAAGAATTCTTTTATGTAATACCGCACCGAATAATAATGCTACTGCGTACATGTGTTGTCATATGTATGTTACCAAAACACTTAAAATACTATCACAATGACTAAAAAATTATATACAATAAAACTTCCTTATAATGATCACCAAAAGGACTGAAATAATGAATGTTATTTAAATATTCAACATTTTTCTATTTAGAGTACTATTATATTTTGACCGCTTTTTAGAGGTATTAACATACTTTACTCATAATGCTTGAAGAGACCAAAGAAAACAGCCGTTACATAAAAGAGATTGTTAATGAAAGTTTTACTACATTTTCTAACTAAGAAAATTCCAACTAATCTATTTACACAGTTTCAAACTTTAATAAAACTCTAATTAGGAGTAATATTTATATCGTATATTACAGCTCAAATATAAAACAATTGTCCTTGTTTACTAATTTTTTACATAAGTACTTATAATAAAAATTAATAGTTATGTTTTTTTTCGCTTCTTTTAATTCATTATTTTGGCTCATAAAATTAGATCACGATAAAAAATTTCCAGACAAAGTTCATTTATTCAAAACTTTTAGTTTTAACTAAATAGTTATTAATTAATTTATCAAATTTCAAAGATTCATAATTACAGAATATGATGATTCTATTACAGTAAAAACCAGAAAAATAAATGCTACTAGAATATGTTGAAAAAAAAGTGGTAGTTGCCAATTAATGAAAAATGCAAGATATGCTTGCCACCATGGGTATTTCTTTGGTCCTTGGGTGAGATTTGGTTGGTGTGTTAAATTTTAAAGAAACCATAAATAATTTCTTCAGTAAAATGATTCTTAGAGGAACTTCAGTTTATTAAAGACAATTTTACTTAAAAGTTATAAATTTTACTATTATTATAAAAAAAAAAAAAATGTATTTTGTATTCATTTAGTATTTTTTAGGTTAGGAAAAGTCTGTTTTCTCTTAGTGCAAGTAGCAAGAGAGAAACAAAGTCTTTGAAAATCGAGAAACGAGCAGAGTAAAGTAAAATCGAAAATTGAAGCAGTAAGCAAAAAAAAAAGGTCAATTTTTCTAAAAAAAAGGGCGGCAGATCTAATCTCCCCAACGACTAAATTTTAAGCTATGCTACAAGTGCTTGAATTGGAAAAAAATTATAAATGGGACGCATAAGTCTAAAAAAAAAAAAAGAGCGTCCCCCAAAATTTGAATACATCATATACCAGTGATATACCCGTGGGGTGATTTTTGAAAAATTAATGGAGGTACGCTAAAATATTTTAAAAAAAAGGGAGTACTCTCCCGCTTCCACTCCCAATTCAATCACTGTATGCTACTGGCAAAATAGTTTAATAATACTATTTATTTGTCTTTAGGTATTTACTATAATATAATACTCTGACAATTTATATATTATTTATTCTAACATTTTCTTATTTTTATCTACATGTATCTATATATTATATAATAAATATAAGGATAAACTGACTGACTGTGATATCAACGCACAGTCTAAACTACTTGGTCTAAAGGCTTGAAATTTTACATAGAAGTTCCTCGTACAACATAGGCGAGCAGCAAAAAAGGATTTTTCAAAATTCAACCCTTAATGACGTTTAGAGGGTGAAAAAAGGTAAAAACGGAAGAAATCGCCTAGCTGAAGCTGTGAGTATGAAACTTGATCAGTAATTTCTTTTTTCAATGCACAGTTCCACTATATGTATATAGGTATGTTTTTTAGTACCTATATTATAATTAATATAATATAATATTAATGTAATTCGACCCTTGATGTGGTAAAAAGAATTAAAAATGAAAATCATCATTCCTTAATCAATTTTTTTTTTCAAACTAACCACACATACTTAGTAATCAAGGCCGAATCTTGAGGGGGGGGACAGGGACATTTGCCCCGGAAATTTTGATCGAGGAGTGCCAAATTATTAAATAATAAATGGGATATATTAACAGATTCTATTTATAATATAGTGAGTTCCTATTATAATACAAATTACAATTCTCATTTGTCAAATCGAAAAAATTGTATTTTAAAGTTTGTAATTAAATTACATTTTTCTTAATCTAGTACCTACGGTTTTAGATTCTGAATGAAGTGAAGAAGCTAGTGTTTTTACAATGATGATTATTATTTTTTTTTTTCTGTGTACAATTTTCGTATAGAAATACTTGTCCAAAAGTTTCGATCAATAACTTTTTGAAACCGGATTTGCCTCTAGATTGTACTTTAAAGAGGTCATTTTTTGAATTTCTCAATTCTTCAGTTTTTTTTTTTAGGAAAAAACTACCCAAAATTTGACAAAAACGACTCGGAAACCATCATTTTTTTGATCCGAATTTTATGAAAATTTAAACATAGATAGAAAATCCTATAAAAAAGATTTTGGCGTAAGAAAATTTTGAAAATGTGAAAAAAATTTTTGGACATTTTTAGAAAAAATTTTTTTTTCTTATATTATTAATTTCCTTTGTTCAGAATCGTTTTACTGAAGAAATGATTTATCGTTTCTTTAAAATTTAATACGCCTGTCAAGAGAATACCACCCGTCGTGCGAAGTACACC